>OY856412.1:1007605280-1007795280 GCA_963693085.1 Alisma plantago-aquatica
CTTCCGTCTAACTCTTAATTCATTTGTGAGGAGACGATCCTTATGGATTAACCAAAGCGTGGTTTTGATGCGTTGCTGGGTCTTCAAACCCCAGATAGTGCTATAGCACTCAAGGTTGGCAGAGTCAGTGGAATGCATGAGAATCTTGTAAGCTGAGTTGGAAGAGAACACGCCGTCCGTGGAGTGAATCCAAATCCTTCTGTCCGTTCCAAAGGAAGGCCTTGGAGGAGGCATAAGAGTGATATCCTGTACCGAGGAGGCATTGAACCAATACTCCAAGAAACTCATGTCCCACCTTCCTGATTCGGAGACTAGGCAGGACACTGTCATGTCTAATAAATCTTCCGGTATCGTTCGGTTGGGTGCTAGGGACGGAGCCACCCCATCGCCCACCCAGAGATCGGACCATACATTAGTGTTTAGGCCAGAGATGGCCGTCATCGTGGAGTTGGAACGGATAAGAGGTATGAGGGACTTGATTCCCCTCCAAGTATGTGAGCCAGAGGAAGATGTTGGGTGTTGTCTGCCGTATTTAGCAGACATGAGATGAATCCAAGGTGCATGACCTTGCTGTACAAAGTCCCATGCAAGCTTTGCTAGGAGAGATTTATTGAATGTAGCAGCCTCTCGTACTCCCAGTCCTCCTTTATTTAAAGGTTTGGTGATTTGCTTCCAAGCTACAAGGTTTAATTTCTTCGGGTTCTGAGTGCCACCCCAGATGAAGTTGCGGGTGAGTTGGTTAATCCTGTCCGTGGTGCAAGCTGGTAGCAGAGAGGATTGCATCGTGTAGCAAGATTGGGAGGAAAGCACCGATTTTGCCAGAGTGACCCTTCCTGCCAAGGACAGAAAACGATTCTGCCAACAATTGATCTTTGAACATATCCTGTCCACCAAATATTGGTAATGGTTCTTGCTTTTCCTCTTATGGATGATTGGAATACCAAGGTGACGGCCCAGATCAGAGGTTTCTTGGATGTTTAAAGTTCTGCACACTTCTGCGCGCAGGTGTCTAGGAGTGTTTGAAGAGAAGAACACTGATGATTTCTCTGTAGATAAGAGCTGTCCAGAAGCTTGGCTGAAGCGGGCGAGACATCCGATGACTGATGTCGCTTGTCGTATAGAAGCTTCCCCGAAGAGTATGATATCATCCGCAAAGCAAACGTGGGAGAATGCGAGCTTTTGCCTTGTCAGGCAGACAGGTTTCCAGTGGCCTAGAGAGACTTCTTCTTCGATCAATTGGCTTAGACGTTCCAAGCAAAGAACAAAGATATACGGGGAGAGGGGGTCCCCTTGCTTCACCCCACAGGATGGCTGAAAGGAGCCAATGATTTCCCCATTCCAGAGAATGGAGGTCATCCCGGAAGTAATGATGTGCATGATAATGTGGATAAGATTTCGTGGTAAGTGACACTTAGAGAGGGTGTCGGCGATGAAGGGCCAGCTGAGTTTGTCGAACGCTTTCATAAGGTCCAACTTAATGGCGCAACAGTGTTGACGATAGTGCTTGGATTCCAGAGAATGAATGATTTCTTGAACTAGGACAATATTGTCCCCAATCTTGCGTCCAGGCACGAAACTGGATTGATGAGGAGAGATCCACGAAGGGAGGTAAGGCTTCAAACGATTGGCGATCACCTTGGACAAAAGCTTAGAGCAGACATTGTTTAAGGAAATTGGCCGGAGTTGCGAGCAGGACTCCGGTTGCGGCGTCTTCAGAATGAGAATCAAGGTTGAGTCGGTGCAGCCTTCCTCGATAGGATTCCCACCAAAAGGATTTTGAATGAGGTTACAAATCTGATGTTGGAGCGTGAGCCAGTTCTTTTGGATGAAGGATGCGCCTAAACCATCCGGCCCTGGTGCCTTCAGGGGCGGCATTGAATCAAGAGTTTTGCGAATTTCAGATATGGTCGGAACCGACGCAAGGGCTTCCTTTGCTTCAACGGAGAGGGGGGCAAATCTTCCAATGAAAGTGGCGCTTGATCGACGATGCGTCTCCGGGGACGAGTCCTGGTAAACACTTGAGAAGAAAGAAAGAATGAGGTTGTTAAGATCGTCACCTTCATCTATCCAGGTTCCGGTGGAATCCTTTAGGCGTGTGATTCTATTCTTGCTTCTTCTAGCCTTGACAATCGAATGGAAGTATTTAGTGTTGTTATCGCCTAATTTCACCCAAGAGCAGCGTGCCTTATGTTGCCAATCGAGCTCTTCCCTTCTGAGGATATCGTCCAATTTGCATTGAAGATCGATGGTGTCTCTGGCAAGATTATGATCGAAATTGAGTGCTAGTTGAAATTGGTTCCAACGTATGGAGTTTCCCAGACGGTCTTTAGCTCTCCGATCCTCCTTCTTCCTCTTTGCTGCCCAAGACGCAGCAGAGGTGAGGAAGCTTGAGCCCGCTCGTCCAAAGGAGGCCGCGGGGTCCCAATTTTGCTGGAGGAAAGTAGTGAAACCTTCCATCTCGTTCCAGCTGGCTGCTGTCCCATGGAAAGGCCTTTGCTTGGAGGTCAAGTCCGTAGACGTGACCAGAAGGGGGGAGTGGTCAGAATTGTTCCTCTCGAGCACCATGACAGGGGATGAGATCGCGAGATCGAGCCAAGGACCATTACCAAGCGCTCTATCAAGCTTCTCGTGGAGAAGACCACGTCTGAAAGTTGTACGAGGGCCATTGGTGGTAAGGTTATGAAGGTTGCAGTCCGCTGCTGCATCAATGAAGTCACGGCTGTTCGCTTTGTCAAAGGAGCCACTGCCGAATTTTTCGGATTGGTACATAACAACGTTGAAATCGCCCATCACTACCCAAGGCAAGGTGATTGTGGTAGCCATCGATCGAAGGTGGTGCCATAGGAACTTTCTGCTCCCTCTCGTCGTTCCCCCGTACACAAAGGTGTAGAGAAAGCTGTTGTCGAGTTTGCAGTGGATGAATTGCTTATGTGAGAAGAGAACATCCAGATGGATGTTTGCTTTCCAGAGCACCCAAATCCCACCAGAGAAGCCAACTGCTTCAACTCTGTGGGATTGAGGGAAACCCATCTTCTTTATGATGTGGACGGCTCTGTCTCCGCTGCAGCGGGGCTCGAAGATCCCCACAACAGAAGCATGATATCTATTGACTAAATTCTTCAAGTTGTTCTGGGTATCTTCGTCACAGATACCCTGAACGTTCCAACACATGAGATTCATCAATGACAATCTTCAAAGGTGGAAGAGCCCATCTCTTGCGCATTATATAAAACTCACATCACTTTTATTTATTATTATCTATATGTAGTGCATTCTAGGATTTGGACTTTGTGGACAACTGTTTATATATCGGTAATAGTTCTTCCACCAAGCCCCAAGTGCTCTCACCTATTTTACCTACACTTTATACACATAATTGAGGTGAGTTTCCTCCTTCCTAACCTTTTAATATGGTAGTGTTCTAACCCTACTTCTAGGTGGTCTTATTCTACTATATAATATGCATGCAATTGATGTCATTGCCCACTGTTGTGATATATTTTGGGATGTAATGAAAGAACTTATTGTGTTGACTTTGTTCTTCTTCTATTTTGAATCACCTATTTGAATGTATATTTGTTTCAGCTAAACTTTGGGGCTATTTTTTCATTTTTTTGGAAAACAGTGAGTAATACAATGCATTTAATTACCCAAATTGAGTAATGAAGAAAAGGGTAGTAAAAAGAAAAACTATACAAGTATGTGCCATGTCATATTTGAACTATGGTGTCATACAAAAAAAATCACCAAGGAGAATAGATATTCAAGTCAAAAACACATCAGCTCCCAAGAACATTTATTCGGTTACAATGAGCAAGCAAGGAACCCAAAATTGGAATGCAAAATGATATATTGAATGTTATCATTATAGAACTTGAAAATTTGGTAGGAAAGTAATAATTTGAAGGGAAGACTAAAACCTTAAGGGGATGATTAGAAACTTGAAATAGCACAAGGTTAAGAGCCAGAATATCAACTATGCCTTCCAGAAATTTTGCCCCATGCACCATAACACAGATCTGAATATCAGTCCATGCGTCTTGCTTGCAACTATGCCTTCCCTACAAGAACTATCCACATATTTGTACTCATCCCTTTTATCGTTGTGCAATAATGGATCGAAAGTGGATGTCTTCAAATCACTTATCTGAAGAGTATGAAAAAGGAGTGGATGAATTTGTAAGGTGTGCAATTGAACATGCAGGAAATGATACTAGACTTCTTTGTCCTTGCATAAAGTGTGATTTCGGTAAGAAGATTAACAAAGACGCATTGCGTCATCACTTATTTCGAGACGGCATTGATACGACTTACATGCGATGGATACATCATGGCGAGAGGGAAGATTTTCATATTGTAGATCAGAGTGAACAATTCGAGGGAGGCGGAGGAGACACATTGCAGGACATTGCTTACAATGTAGAAGAAAATATACGAGACTGTCCTAAAATGTTTGACAGGTTAATGACTAACTCTGAAACACCATTATACAATGGCTGTGTCAAGTTCACCAAATTATCTGTTGTTTTAAAGTTATACCACCTGAAGGCAAGCAATGGTTGGGCTGATAAACATTTTACGACCTTGCTACATCTCTTGAAAGATATGCTTCCTGAGGAAAATGTGCTTCCTCGTCACACTTACGAGGCAAAGAAAGTGCTTTCATCCATGGGCCTTGATTATGAAAAGATACATGCATGCTCCAATAATTGCATTTTGTATCAAAATGATCATGCTTTGAAGGACAGTTGTCCAGTCTATGCAGAACCACGATACAAGAAGGATGGAAGCCCTAGTAAGGTGTTGTGGTATATACCAATAATACCGAGATTTAGGCGCTTGTTCAATAATGTTGATGATGTGAAGGAGTTGGTTTGGCATGCTGACGATAGAAAAAGAGATGGTTTTCTTAGACACCCTACATATTCTCCGCAATGGATGACAATCGATAATATATTTCTAGAATTTGGTGGTAATCCTAGAAACTTAAGACTGGCACTTTCTGCAGATGGAATGAATCCCCATAATTCCAGAAGTCATAGTACATGGCCTGTAATTTTGGTTATATATAATCTTGATCCATATGTATGCATGAAACGCAAGTATATGCTTTTGACTTTGCTGATTTCAAGACCAAAGCAGCCTGGAAATGATATTGATGTTTACTTGGCTCCACTTGTTGAAGATTTAAAGATTTTGTGGGACAAGGGTGTTGAGTTGTATGATGCATACCACAAAGAGAATTTTAATATGAGGGCGATGCTATTTTTTACAATAAATGATTACCCGACATATGGAAATCTATCTGGGTACAGTATCAAAGGACATCTTGGTTGCCCTATCTGTGAAGATGAGACCTCTTTCTGCCAACTGAAACATGGGAAGAAAACTATTTATCTCGGCCATCGCAGGTTCTTGCCTAAGGATCATCATTATCGTAGAGTGAATAAAGCTTTTAACGAAAAAGTAGAACTACGAAGAGCTCCACAACCATTAACCGGTCAAGAAATCTTCACTAAGGTGAAACAATCGAAAGTAAAATTAGGAAAAAAGAATAAATCTCCAATTCTCAAAGGTCTTTACAAGAAGAGGTCTATATTCTTTGATCTTCCTTATTGGAAGTCTTTATATGTGAGGCATTGTTTAGATGTGATGCACATAGAGAAGAATATATGTGATAGTCTGATTGGAACATTACTTAATATCCCATGGAAGACAAAAGATGTCCTCAAGGAAAGATTGGACATGGTTGACATGGGTATTCGAGATAGATTGGCTCCACAAATGAGGGGAAGTTAGACCTACTTGCCCCCAACATGTTACACACTTTCAAAGTCTGAGAAAGCTGTATTTTGTGGGTTCCTAAAAGGAGTTAAGGTTCTAGAGGGATATTCTTCAAACATGAGTAGATTTGTGGATATGAAAGATTTGAAACTGTTGGGCTTGAAATCACATGATTGCCACATCTTAATGCAACAATTTTTGTCGTTGTCTATCCGTTCCATTTTGCCTAAGCGGGTTAGAAATGCAATCACTAAACTGTGTATGTTCTTCAATGCTTTATGCTCAAAAGTCATTGACCCTGAGACGTTGGACTCATTGCAAAATCATATCATCATCACTTTGTGTCAGCTTGAGATGTACTTCCCTCCTTCATTCTTTGATGTAATGGTTCATTTGACTGTGCACTTGGTTAGAGAGGTCAAACTATGTGGTCCGGTATTTTTATGTTGGATGTATCCGTTCGAGCGATATATGAAGCTATTAAAGGGGTATGTGAAGAATAGATATCGACCTGAGGGTTGTATGGTGGAAAGCTACATAGTAGAGGAGGCTATTGAATTTTGTGTCCAACATTTATCCAATGTTGAAGCCATTGGTCTTCCTAAATCACAGCATGTCAGAAAAATTGATGGACAAGGCAGTACATGATGCAAGTTTGTATGAATTTCAAGTGATGAATTACACATAGCGCATGTGTATGTCCTTCGTAATACAATCGAGGTTGAACCATATGTTAAAGAACACATTGATTATTTACAAACTCGTTACCGATCTAAGAATGAGAAGGATATAATGAACTTACACATCTGTTGTTTCCCCGAATGGTTAAAGAATCGTATTAGTGAACAAATTGATCATTCACCAAATTCTGTTTCAAAGACCTTGAAATGGTTATCTGTGGGGCCTAAATCAACCGTGTTGTCATTTGCTAGTTATTTTATAAATGGATACACTTTCTATACAAAATGTCAAGATGACAAAAGCACGATGCAAAACAGTGGGGTGTCTTTGGTATCCGAAGCTTTGCACATTGCTAGTGCTAAAGACAAAAATCCAGTCTGGTGTGACATGTCCTATTATGGTGTGATCCAAGATATATATGAGTTGGACTACAACATGTTTCGGATTCCTATTTTTCATTGCAAATGGGATGAAAATGATAAGGGTGTATGCACAGAAAATGGATTGATCTAGTGAACCTAGAAAGGGAGGAATGTAAACACGATCCATTTATAATGGCATTATAGGCAAAACAAGTTTTCTATGTGATAGACACAGCTAACAAGGGTTGGTTTGTAGTCTTATCTCACAGAAGAAGGCCCCATGAAGGAGATGATGATGATGACATCATTTTAAAAGAAGAAACTTCTTTGTCTTCAATCATTCCATCTATGTCTGTAAATGATGATCTTATTGTTGAAGAAGAAGAGATATGTGCTCGAGAAGATCATAATGATGGGACATTTGTTGATGATGTCAGTGTGCATAAAAATAAAAAATAGCGTACACATAAGTGAGAGTAAGTATTAGCATTTTCTTGATGTGCACTAATATCTTTCTGTAATGAATGTAAATATGTCTTAAATTTTGTAAGATTTTATTATGTTGTTTTATATGCAGTTTGCTAATATTTAGTTGTACCAAATTTTATTGTAGATGTCTTCCAATGAAGACGAATCAATGACCACAACGATTAGTAGGGGTCGTACCACAATGCCTAAAGTTTCGAGAAAGAGACGTAAAGAACAAAAAATTCAATTGGAATGGAATTCAGAAGGACAACCAATTGGGAAAACCCGAAACATTTTCAACAGCTATATTGGAGTCGCATCCCGAGAGCGAGTTCCAATCAACATTGATACTTTGAGTGATGTGGGAGAAGGTCTCAAGGACCTTATTTGGGAAGATATTGAGGTGAGTATGTAGACGTTAATATTTTTTGTATAAAAATATTATATTATATTTATGTGTATGTGATTTTGTTATTTGTAGGGTGCTTTTTCGATTGGATCTGTCAGAAAGTAGTGGGTATTACAAAGAGCCAATGATAGATGGAGGGAATTCAAATCTTGGTTATCAAGAAAATTCATGAGGGACGAAGATGGAAACATATGCAAACACCCACCCAAAGAATATGATTTTATATCTGCAGATCAATGGGAGGATTTTGTCATGAGTCGATTGACTGAAGAATTTAAGGTGATAATATAAACTAGTGTACTTTTGTTGATTTTCTTGTAAGACATTTAAATATATTTTCATATTTATTGTTCATAAAAATAACTAGAGAAGAAGTAAGGCTGGAAGAGAATTATCATCAAAGAATGAGTATCGGCCTAGAATTTCTCGTAAGGGATATGTTGGCTTAGAGCAAGAAATTGTAAGATTTGATTCGTTTTAAAGCAATTTGTGAAATTTCATATAGAGGTATAAAAGTATTATGGTTTTATCATATTATAAACAGATCAGTGAGAATAGTTTAGATCCAGTTATTTCAAAGATTTCTAGAGCAGAATTACAGAAAAGAGCTAGAATGGACAAAACTGGTGTTGTTACTAGTGACAAAGTCAAGGAAGTGGTGTCCAAGATTGTAAGTTTAATTTTTTATCTCATTGATTTTTCATCACAAAATATAGTTTTTATTATTTTTACATATGTATGTTTTATATTTTGCAAGGATGCTCTATCTCAGGAAGTTTCTGAGGGACTCATTAGTGAGAAGGGATGTAATGATGTGTTAACAATGGCATTGGGAAAAAAGGATCACCCAGGACATGCGAGAGCAACCAGACCAGGAATAACAATTACAAAATATTTTCAAAGTGTGGCTCGAACAGATGATCAACCATCTCATATGCTGTTACAAATGCAACAGACCATTAAAGCTTTGGCCATGAAGATCAAGTATCTTGAAGGGAAGAATACGAGCAAGGATCTCAATAATGTTGGGGATACAGACCAATACCCTACTTCCAAATCTAATTGTCCACTTGCACAATTCTCACATCTACCTGAGGTAATCAACAAGTCTGCTATGTAGTAAATGTTAGAGATAGTGATTTCTCATGTTGACAATATCTATATTTGATTTTTGTAGGGCTATCACAAGTGTATTTTGATGTTGGATAATCCATTATGTTCAGTAGCTGATGGAAGGGTGTATATATCTCATACAAATGAGCCAATTATCCTTCACAATGTGGCATTGGATCCAAAACACAAAAAAGTGATAATTGATACCCCGTTGATGCCTGAAGAAAGTGTGCCAATACCTTTAGATATGGCTGAAGTTTATCAAGTTTGTCAAGGCATAGGCACCTACCTTCCTTGGCCTGCAGAATTGATCAAAATAAATATGAAGGTATATGTGATAACTTGACAGTGTTTTTATTAATATATTGAAATGAATCATGTATATTAATAAACTATATTTTTTATTTTTATAATCATATGCAAGGAATCCCAAGACTCATTGTCTCAAAGAAAAGTGAGGGAATCAATAAGCACACAAATAGGAAATTCAAAAACTAGAAAAAATTGTGATGAAATCTCAAGTCCCGTCAAGCCAACATGCAAAAAGCCTCCAACGAAGCTGAAACTGTTGATGGTGTATGTGGATGATGGTGAGAATCGTAACATCTCTCTTCAGATGTCTGAAGATGTAGTAGGTTACACACATGAGCTAATTATCACACCGGAATGGGTTAAAATATGCCATGATAAAGACCAACTAGAAGCCTCACACATATCAGTGTACATAAAGTAAGTTTCTATACGAGTAATATGTGTTTCTATACAAGTCTCTATACAAGTACAAAGACTAATTATCTGTTTCTATACAAGTACAAAGACTAAATATGTGTTTTTTTGTAGGCATTTGTTAAACAAAGTGACCTCGGGAAATATATTTAATATATTTGGATTTATATGTCCACATTTTATAGATCTGTTATACAATGATAAAGTGGAGACTCAGGTGTAGTACATAGCAGATCAGTTCATTAGACGGAAGAAATAAAGATTATAATTGTTCTTTATACCTTATAATGTGGGGTACGCATACATTTTGTCGATTGTTTGTTATTTGTTTACTTTAAATGTTTCTTAAAAATACATTAATCTTAAAATGTAATACTCATGTATGCGTAGGGGACATTGGATACTTTGCTTCTTCGACCCTATGTGGGGTAAGTGCCACTATCTTGATCCGTTATGAGGAAAATTACATGGTAATGTGGAAAAACTCATGGAGTTGTAAGTACATCATAAAACAATTTCAATTACATAATACATGTATTAAAAGTTCCATATATAGTTACTAATGCATAGAATTCTTGATATGAATTTGAATAGGACTCATAAAGTTTATCAAAAGAGATATGTGCAATATAGGAAGAATTTGAAATGGGAAATTATCAAGGTAATTTACCATTTTGATCCAGAAAAATATTGCTTTTTGATTCACCAATAGAAGTGTTATTCTAGTTTCTTCAGATTCTGCTACTTGATTTGATATGGTGTTATTTTTACAAATGCTCTTATTTTTACATATATCGATTAGATCTTCTTTGGTTCAATATCATCAAGGGCATCCAAGGGCAATTGTTAATTTCTATACCTTGTCATCTCAAACTAAGGCATGTCACCCAAGTGCTCTTTCTCCTGTGACTCACTCCCATGTGCAGACACCCTTCAGCCTGGAGAATCCAAAATGGTGTCTAAGTGCACAATAGAGAAATCAAAATTTCAAAAACCATATTGTATATGATATACAGTTTTAAGACCTGGATGTAACTTCAGGGACTTGTTTGTAAGTTCCAAGATTTATTATATCATATGCTTACCAATTAAGTGATTGGTCACAATTTTGAAACAATTAGGGGTATTATTGAATTTTGGCTTTTAAGGTAATAATTCCCCATTGCCCATCTTCCCCAAACTAAGATAGTAAAGGAACCAAAACTAATACTCACATAAAAGATGGTGATGCACATTCTTGTTGCATTTCAAAATTCAAACCAAAATTCCACACTATAATATGACTACACAGTTTGTAAGTTCAGTTGGATTTCCGTAATATAGGATATACGAGTCGGTGATATATATAACAGATAATCAAGTGATCGTAGTTGATTTCAGTAATGTATAGGTCATAATATCTTCAAAGATAAGAAATTTCCAAATGTCAAGCAGCAGTTATGGCAATCACAAATTAATAACAACAAATTCAGCTTAAATGCGGTAACGTGTGTTAATACATTACTGTCCAAAGCCCTATTGATGCAGGATTATTCCTGCACTTGGATCCAAAAGCCTGGTAGTGCATCCGACTGATCTTAATTAGTTGCATCACCATCTTTTATGTGAGTATTAGTTTTGGTTCCTGTACTATCTTAGTTTTGGGAAGATGGGCAATGAGGAATTATTACCTTAAAAACCACACTATAATATGACTACACAGTAATGTATTAGCACATTCTTGTATATGATATAATTTCAGTTTTAAGACTTGGATGTAACTTCAGGGACTTGTTTGTAAGTTCCAAGATTTATTATATCATATGGTTACCAATTAAGTGTTTGGTCCCAATTTTGCGACAATTAGGGGAATATGGGCAATGCCATCCTAACCTATTTGACCAATATGGAATTTGAGTACCAAGGCTGCATTGAAGATTTCCTTTCTGAGATACAAACTAAAAGTATAAGATTAGCATGCCTTGTGACCCTTACTAAATTGGCATAAAAACCTCATATCACTTGCTTCCTAGAGAAGTCTACATAAGTCTGCATTCAATAGCTAAAATTTCACTGAGAGCTGTGAGCAGGGCATGGAATGTGATGTCAAATGCCTATGATGGGGCACCGTGTCAGATGAGGAGGAGGGGTTCAACAATAATGAGCAAATCAATGTAGATAGTGGTTTGTATGAATGCTTCTTGCAATAACCATGGTCGCATATTATGGGTAAATCAATGTACAACTCTACATAGTGGATAAAAATAAAAACTCTACATAGTGGTTGATATTATTGCTTCTTGTAGTAACCATGGTCACATATATAAATATCAATCATATAATTTGAGTGGACTGGTATTTGGGTCTTCCGGTTTGGGCTTACCTAAGACTAAGAGCGACCCATTTAGAAATTTAGGCTTAAGCTGCTACCACAGCCCACCCATCAAAGTTGTGGGTTGGGTTATACGGGTTGGGTCGTAGGTTGGATTAGGTTGGTCATGTCCAATGCTCGTCCCTATTCGTGTGTCACTATGTCATGAACACTGCCGCTGTACATATAGACTGGAAAGTTGAAAAAAGTAAACATGGACCTGAAATGTATAATAAATAACAAGAATGAAAATCTATTCTAATTCGTCAAGCATGAACATAGATGTTTGATGTTCCCAGTTTTCCGAGTAGAAGATAGAAGGGCTTCTTGGATGGCTTGGTGAATATGTGAGCAACTTGGTCCTTGGACTATGGACATAGTATATATGTTCGCTTAATTTAAGTAGCTACATGTGCTAAGTGGAATTCAACTTCGTTGTGCCTTTTCCCTTCATGAAACACAATACTACTGTCACCAAACATAATAACAAAATCAGAAACCAATACTTTGAGGTCACTCAGTAGAGCCTTACCTATAAAGCCATAACAACTCACATGTGTATGTGCCATAACACAATACTTAATTTGAGCTAAAAGGAGTGAATTATATCATATAATCAACTAGTTTAGTTGGATTTCTGTAATATAGGATATATGAGTCGGTGATATATATATTAACACACACGTGCACATGCACGTGTGACCTATAATCTATTAATTTTTCATTAGAAAATTTGAAATTGTTACACGTATTGTAAAGATGTTGAATATGTAATTTTAAGTTAGAATTTAATATTTATTTTATATTGAATCTATTAATTTTTCATTAGAAATTTTAAAATTGTTCCACATATTGTAGAGATGTTAAATATGTAATTTGAAGTCAGAATTTAATACTTATTTTATATTGAAGTTATTAATGTGTCTAAGAAGGTCAATTCTCAGAAATAGAAAAATGGCTCAAACAAGGTTGTTCATTGTCTTAATTTTAATAAAAGATCGTCTTGTGAGGTTGAGCATGTAAAAATACAAGAACTGGTAGTTAAATTATTTAGACATGAAAATTTTGAGTTGTACATATTAAAATTTGTTTGATATGAAATTGTTTATGATTAGATAAAAATATTACATGTAATATGAGGAACACTTTTTACCATCTAATATTGAAGTTACATTAGTTGAACTTCATATAGTGAGTTATTGTAGATGGGCATATATGAAAAATCATATTTTCATTAATACATAAATTAAACACATTGATTGAATTGATTGCACTAATATTGCGCCGTTGTACTATTTTTATATAAAGTTTACATTGATAACTAAGAATATTCACATATTTGGTTTGTATATGACTTTGACAAAATATACCTTGGAATTTATATTTGTTGCTACAATAACTTTTCTCAATGGGACATTTCACTTTCAAAGACATAAATGTGATGTTTTGAAAGCATTTGATGTATTACAGCTGTTATGGACATATATGAGAGTATGTACTTATTGTCACATAGTGGTATATAATAATTTTATCATTTGTTATTTACATGATATATCTAAATGTTTATGTCATATTCCATAATTTTATCATTTATTATTTACATGATATATCTAAATGTTTATGTCATATTTATTTTCTTTTAAAGGATGCATTTCTAGTGTTCTTTGGTCATTTATATACTTCTGTAAGTATGTTCATCTGGTTCATAATTTTATAGTAGAAATTAATTTTGATACATATGTAATTAACCAAATTAGTGATCAATGTATTTGTATGATTTATATGCTATTTTTTCACCTGGCATCATATGTTGAGGATAAATTCACCTTTTGTCTCTAATTTTTATTGTTCAAGAACAACACAGAAAATCTTAATATCAATATATTGAAAGAGGTACTTCATAAATTGTATAACTGTGTCGATATTAAAAATATGTTATCCACAAAACCAGTACATATTGTTATCCAAACATACATTGGAGTCACTTTATGAAATAAACTCTGGAATGTACTTCAGATGGATAATTTTTGTATGACTGAAAATAAATCCTAATACAACACTTTCCCACAAAAAATGATAACTATAAGTCACATTTTACAATTGTATATCTTCTGAAAATAACACCTATTTGGTGTTAGTCAGGCTAAAAAAATATTATGATCTCATAACAAGAAGTCTTCATTTATGTACTACTGATTACCACTTGTGTATACTCCCTCAACTTGGTCAAAATTATACGAACTTAGTTTGAATAGACACATCTGCATATCTGATTGTCAAAGAGGAATGATGTGTGAATTAATTAGTAGTAGATGAAACAAATTGATATGTTCCCTATATGAAAAGAATGGGAGGGGTTAATACTCATGTCATGGCTCAGTACTCTAGCAAAAATCATCGCAGAGTCTTGACGCTATTTGACATCCCCTCATATATGATTGCCTCAAACACCTTCACCAAGCCTCCTGGTATGTGCACTTTCAAATTGATATGTTCCCTATATGGTAGAAATGGGAGGGGTTAATACTCATGTCATGGCTCAGTACTCTAGCAAAAATCATCGTAGAGTCTTGACGCTATTAACTCTAGAAAAAATCATCATACACTGATAACATAATAACAAAATCAGGAACCAATACTTTGAGGTCACTCAGTAGAGCCTTACCTATAATCAAGTAGTTCAGTTGGATTTCTGTAATATAGGATTTCTGTTAATATTGGCACCAGCCTGAAGTATTGTAATGGGCTAGATGATAGTCAACAACTCAGTAGGATTATCAAGGATAATGTGTGGGATCTGCCTTCTAGCAGGGGTACTGATCTTCTCAGAAATGTCTGCTCTCAAATACAACTGAATGGTAAACAAGATGTTTGCTATTTTGATGGGCTACAGAAATTCACTCTTAAAGGAGCATGGAACATCTGTCATTCCCCTTATCCGAAGGATGGCTGGGCTCTTTGATTATGGAAGATAAAGGCTCCTCAACGATTCATGATCCATGGGTGGAAAATGCTGCAGGGGAAACAAGTCACTGAATGCATGCTTCAAAAAAGAGGCAAATACCTTGTGTCAAAATGTTGCCTATGCAACCAGGACATAGAAGACATCTCACACATCCACTGGACCTGCAATATCGCAAAAAATATATGGAGGGAAGCTTGTTGGTCAGTGCCTGAGGTACCTACATGCCAACAAGATATACTAATTTATCATATTTGGTTCTTTAGGAACTAAGCAATTTTTTAGAACTGTAAACCAACTACAAATGTAGTTTGGCATAGAATCTTGGAACTTACAAACAAGTCCCTGAAGTTACATCTAGGTCTTAAAACTGAAATTTTGGAAGAGTTGTGAACAACTCAGGACTCAAGCAGGTGCTGCCAGATTCAAACATGTTGCTATACAAATGAATTTCTGTTGAAGCATAAATGTGATTGACCAATTAGCAGATTGTAAAAGGGACCTCATATAAATATTTAGTACTTTATTATTTTAGATGCAAAAGTGCTAAAATAAATTCAAAATGCTGAAGCAAGGACCAGGGTATCTTTCACATTACACATGTTCATCTGCATTGGATGCAGCTCGAAAAACATCAACACTAAATTATATCATGCCTTTATCTTTTTTTTTTGAGAGAGGGACGGGAAGCCCTATGATAGGGGCTCCCCGATTCTATCACTAATTAATCAAATCAAAGTTTACAGCCGATTGCAAAATCAAAGGGAAATGACTCGACAAGGAAAACCTATCTGCATTGCCCCGACGAGCCAAGTTCGCCACCTCGTGAGCAACTCTATTACACCTACAATTAACATGACTCAAACTACAAAAAGAAAATAGATGGATTAATTCTCTAACATCCTCTGCAATAGCTCCAACATAGTCCCGGCGTACCTTCTTGGTTGTGCATGCTTGGGTGGCCTCCATAGAATCTGTCTCCACTTCAATGGCACCATATCCTTTCACGATTGCCCATTGCAGCGCTGCTCTTACTGCTAGCAATTATGATAAGGTGACACCCATCCCTATGCTGACCTTCTCCCCCCCAACCTCCACTAGCCTGCCCGCATCGTCCCTAATAGCCCATCCTATCCCCACCCCTCCATGCTCCCCTACTGATCCGTCTACGTTGATTTTCAGCCTGCCTTGCATAGGCTTTTTCCATCGCCAGCGTCCCCCATCAGTGTTCCCCGTAATGCTCCCCCCTCCCTTCCCCTCTGCCCGATGCCACCCATGCTATTGCAGTCCACATCCACGATGCCTCCATCCCTCAACGCCCAGCCATTTCCTTCCACCCCCGATGTTGCGTCAGCTCCATCGTTCACAACGCCCCTTCCCCCAGTGTCACTGCCTTCCACTCGCGCCTCCTCAATGCCACAGGTGTTATGCGTTGTTATGGCGCCGTCTCCATCCAACCAGCTCCCCGTCCTGCCTCCACCTCCTCTCCCTACACTCCTGGCGTCCTCTTGTCCATCATGCTGGGTTGCGTCTTCCACACTCCCACCCACCTGCATGTCTTTGGTTCCTCCACTTTCGCCATGCATTCTTGCCCCCCGGTCAGCCCCACATCCCGACCTTGCTTGCCAGCTCTTACCTCGGCGCACCGTCGCCTTTGCGTCACACAGCAAAAAGCTGTTGTTCACATCGTTGCTTTGGAAAATCTGGTTGCATCGAACTCTCCACATAGTCCACATGCCCGCTACTATCATGCCTTTATCTATAGCAAGAAATAAAGCAATTTGAATCTGAAATTGAATAACAAGACTAGTGAATGGTTGAAAATGAGTGTATTCAAGAAGAGAAATCTCCAAGAAGAGTTATATCCTACCTTCACAGAGGTGGACTCACTAGTTAGTAACCACGTATTTGAGAAGATCTTAGTTTGTTGGTGACTAACTAGTGTGACAGAGAAAAGCCTGCTTCTCTATCCTTTAGGAAGATCAACAATATGATGGGGTATAGCTTCAATAGGGAGTTCTCTCCTCTGAAGGAGAATAGACATAGCTTAGGATATGAGTCAACAAGGATAGCTGACATGCTCTCTTTTTCCCTTACACTCATGATTCTCCTTCAGTGGTTCTGCCAGCTCATTAGTCGCCACTGATTCCATTCCTTATTGTTATTGCAGATGTTGCCACCACAATACATGGAGTTCATGCCAAAATATGTCGTTGCATTATTGGTATTAAAGCAGAGTGTGAAGATTATCTAACATTCAGTTCTCAAGATCTGAATACAGATCTTAATGCTAGTTGATAATGGAATTAGGTGACATTTTTATGTAGTGACCTCTGAGTTGAAACTCTGCAGGCATAGTCTGTCATCCTTTTTTTTATTAGCAAGTGTGGGACTCCTCTCATTATATCAAGTAGAGGATTTACAAGTGGGGATAGGAACCTTTTGTCCTCAAAGATAAACTTATTTCTAGTAGCCAAACATGATAAAGAATGGTAATAGCTAGGATGGTGCCCCTGCTATTTTTCAGATTGAGCAGGTCTTCTGCTTTGCAGGGTGCGGTCATCTTCAGGACATCAACAGCTTGGTGCCAAATATGTCTTGTGAATGGGCATCTCCAGACTATATGCTCATTAGTTTCTTCAGCAATTTGGCAGAGACAACATCTGGACACGAGGCTGATGCCTCTCTGTTTGATAAAGTCCTCGGTGGTGAGTCTTCCATGGAAGACCTTCCATACAGTAATGGTAAACCTGTGAGGGGCTCTAGACCTGCATAGCCAGCAGGCCCAGTCCAGTTTAGGTGACTTATACCTGCAGATTTCCCACGCAGCCTGCAGAGTATTCTTTTTCATGTTCAGCAAGTAACAATAGTCCTCTTTATGCAGGACAATATCCCCGAAACCTTTTCCATGGTCTGAGCGCCCCGACAAGAAGGGAGATGCCATTGCTGAGTCACAGATAAAAGCTTTCAGCTTCTATTTTGTACCAAACCCAGTTAACATGAGGTTGTTCCCAATTAGAGAACCAAGAAATTGTCTGTTCACCCATAGATCATGCCACAAGGATATTCTGGAACCATTTTCGATTTGAAAATAGACCATAGGTAAAAGGGTATCCCTGAATCTTAATAGGTTCCTCCAGAACCAGATTTGGTCCTAGTGACTAGAGCAGGACCATATATTTCGCCCTCATAGGTATTTGTTGTGTACCCATCGGACCCATGGTAGTTCTTCGCTATTTGCTATGTCCCCTTTCCTGTTTCTGTTGGCAGTTCTTATATGTAGATATGGTGTCTTTCTCACTTTTGGACCCTTCTTTGGTTACTTTGGTCCTTTGGCTGTTGGGATAGTGAAGAGTTTTTTGTGGATATTCTTCTGTTTGCCTAATGCTTGAGTGGGTGTTTCCTGCTGCTTTGATGTCTTTAACCCTTTGGGCTCCTCCTTAAGCTTGGATGGATTCTTTTTTTCCCCTGGATAGTGGTTTCCTGGAGTTCTTTTGAGGATTTATATTTCCTGCTAGTTTCTTTAGTCAGTGGGATTGCTGGACCTACATTCTTGAGGTTGAGCTTATGGCTATCCTTTTGTTTGTGGAAGGCTTCTGAGTTTTCTGTACATATATTTCTGTGGGAGTTCCTTGTTTCCTTTAGATTCTTGTGGCTATCCTTTTCAACACCTATTTTTTGTATAGTTTGTTTAGTTTTCTCTGCCTTTCTTTGAAGGTGGAAGTTTTGTACAGATACTACAGGAAAAATACAAAAAAAAGCATGAGTTTTTGCCGACCAAAAAAAATCTACAATCAGAATCAACAAATCTATATGAAAAATGCACATTAAAAAATATGACATGGTAATAGCATACCTGTCATATCAAGAAATGTGAGACCATACAGTTTAGACAACTTTTTGTACTTTAGGCATTTTTTATTCTTTAAATGTTGATATCTGGAAATAGACACTAACATGAGATTTCAAAGCATACAATCAATCTATTACATTAATCATATAACCACTATCTAATTGAGTAAGACAAACCTCTAGAATCTTAAATATATCTAACCAATGTGGTTTTATTAATCAAGATCCACTACTAATAGCATACACATGCCGCCAATAGGAGGAAATACCTCATCCTCCTATGTCATGTTTTTTGTTGGTAAACTGATAATTGACTTCAGATTTGAATATTTTCTGTATGATAAATCTTGTATCAAAAATATGGGCAACTCAGTACCTGCCATGTTTTAGTCGCTGTTGGAATTGCTGTAAGCTTGACTTCTTCATGGGTTTGAATCTTTGCAAATGTTCCAGGAATAGCATTTTTTATTCTGTTTGCACAAAGATTTGAATATTTTTTATTCTGTTTACCTAACAAGTTCTCACAATTATTTGGATAACAAATTAATATTTATTTTGTATAGTGTCCAAAGCAGTTGAACAATACAGATTGCGGGTATTATGTGCTAAAGTATATGAAAGACATCTTTGATGTGAGAAATAGAAATATTCCTGAATGTGTAAGCTACTTAACATTATATTCTTTTAGTTTGTTCAAATTTCTAAATAAATTGAAAAAATCACAATATGTTGATATATTTGTCATATGATTGCAGTATTATTCGAAGTATATTATTCGTTGCTTCAACCAAGAGGAAATCGTTGAGTTCCGAAATGAGTGGTCGACATATGTTCTTGAGCACACATAAGATTATGTGACATGTGGGGGAGACATTTGTTCTTTACCATAGATCAATGTGTGAAACTTTTTAAGTTAGTTTTCAGTTTGATTCTAGAGTGGATACTCAGTACTTTGTATTATTGAATTGTTGTATGGATGATTTAATATTAATTAAATTTAGTACGAGTTTCTTTTAAGGTTTGATGGAAATTTTGTTCAACTATGTGTTTGTTTGTGAAATGAAAAAGTATAATTGCATATTTATTATAATTTATTAATAATATGGTTAATTTGATCCATACAATTGGTTTGATATATGACCTGTCAAACTCTAATCAAAGACAACAGTTAATAATATGTTGTAAAATGTATGATTCTACAACAAACAACACATGTTGTGTTATCCACACCTATTACAATAGGGTTGTCAGGAAAAAATACACCTATTACAATAGGTGTTTATAGTGAACTACAACATGCATAACCTGTTGTATAAATTGTGTATATTACAACAGACACACACCATGCTGTCTAAACAATCTTATTACAACGGTTAAATGTATGGAAAGACAACATACTCTAATTGTTGTATAAACATGTATATTACAACAGGTGCACTGCATGTTGTAATAGACCTACCTATTACAACGGGTGTGTTTAGTGAAAGACAACATGCTTCGACTGTTGTATAATATATATTACAATGGGTGAACCGCATGTTGTAAAAAATACCCCTATTACAACGGGTGTGTTTAGCGAAAGACAACATCATTCAACTGTTGTATAATATATATTACAACAGGTGCACCACATGTTGTGTAAAATACCCATATTACAACATGCCATTCCTTAAAATACAACATGTTTCAACTATTGTATAAAATACATCTATTACAACATGCGACCACATGTTGTGTAAAGCACCCCCCATAAGACCACGCGATCTAATACAACGGTTAAGACCTGTTGTAAATTGAGAAAAGGAACTGTTGTAAAAAGCATTTTCTGTAGTAGTGCTCATATCTTGGAGTTTAGGTTCTATGACCTTCTCCATCTGGGTCTCACTCTCTCTGGAGTTAACCCTAAAACTGGTCCTAACACTAGAGGTCCTCCTTTGTAACAGAGTTTGAGGCTCATGCTGATCCACAACCTTGTCTTAACTTAACTTAGAAAATAACACATACTTGCATCATCAAAACTTATCTCAAATCCTCAAAACTGAATCTTAATACTCAAAGGAAAACATATATCATCATAACCATCTTATGTCATCTATATAAGACTTACATCATATCATCAAAACTTATTTCATCTATTCCATCTATCATATATTCCAACAAGGCTCTAGACATCTAATCTAGAACTACTCTCTATTCTTGACTAATGTCATTCACTTTCACTTAGGTTATATGACCACCTCCTACTCATACATGTGTGGGGACACCTTTTTTTGTAATACATATATATACTAAAATATTATATAGTTTTTCTCCGATAAAACAAGTGTCATAGAAAACTATCGAGGTTCGATCCGTTTGGAATCAAAAACCAAATCCTCAAAATGAGTGTCCCACATATAGTAGAGGGTACAGTGTCATGAAAACTAGTTAAAAGGGTGAGAACAAGGGGTAGACTAGTGTATCTACTCTAGACAACGTGCACAATATGTCTAGGGTTTCTCTTCCCTTAATGTAGTCATTTCCAAATAGTGCAATGTCCCATACCGCTGTACTACAAGGAAAGAATGACATCTAAGGTCTTGCTACTCAACAAGCACCAGTCTAGACCTAGTTCTCGGACATCTAGGTGCTAACCTACAGGCTAGGTCAGATCTAGTCTCTATAAGAAAACAAATCTAACCCTAAAAGATTATTAAGTTCAAAGTTCTTTGGTTTTGAGTTGCATAATGAGCAAATGTCAGGCTTTGCTATTGTTCATGCTCTGATACCACCTGTGACATCCCCATATTTTCTAAAACTTAATCTGATGTGTGATGTCCAAATTGAAACCCTCACCTCAGCGAGAATCCCAATTTAAACACCACACACTAGGCTAAGAAGAAGAAAATCAGAGGAAGTCAGAAGGAAACAATCAGTAGCACATGCACATGAACAATAATAAAACCATACACACATGTTCACCATTCAACATATAATTACAACATGAGTTGTTACAACATTTGATATTACATATTGAACAACAAACTCTACATATACATGTACTACCACTAAGCAACAAGATCTTAAGACAACATGTCCACCTATACATTAGCTCGCCACACAACTCTCAACTGTCCTGGATCTTCAAGAACTCATATCCACAACCTAAACAAAAGATTACATGTGGTACACATCAGCACAATATTCAAGAATATTGTAATGAGTATGCCTACGTGTCTTTTATATACCTCTCATCATATCTTGGCAATAAGATAAAACTAATACTTGGTAGTTATAAAGAAATATAAGAAAATCATATACTTGCACAAGATGTTCATTAATAAAAGAGAACACATATTTTAAGCATATTTTCCATTATATCATCCATGCATTTACTACCTGAGAGTTGAATGCATTAAGGCATTTATGATCTACTACCAAAGAGTTGGATCATTTCACAATGTGATCTACTACCAAAGAGTTGGATCACTTCCAAGTACGTTACTACCAAAGAGTTGAAGTACTTGTTTTCTAGCACTTTACTACCAAAGATTTGAAGTTCTTAGATATAATGGGATAGATATATTATGTTTCATGTGTTCATAGCAATAAGTATGGAAAATCACGCAACATATCATACAAGAACAATCATTTCATCTGATATCATATGCCAAGTATTTTACTACACATATAGCACAAGCATATTGCATAATAAGCCAAGTAAGAGGTAATGGCATACCTTGAAAAGATATAATCTAAACCACATATTCCTGATGTCATCTATATCTTTGTTAAATGTGATCAAGACAAGATCATATACTATCATCAGGTTCTCATTATCTTAACCCTAGTCATGTTCATATTAGGGTTTACTTTATCTCATTACGATATTCTCATTATTATTTCTTATCTATCTCTTCTTGTTATCTAGGATTGACATTACTGATGTTGTATTCCAGATAATGATCAATAATCTGATTATTTGATTACATATGATTATGTGTACATATTAACTCTAGATCATATTCATTTAACATATTAGGGTTTTATATCACAGGAAGAATCATTATCATGTTTCCATTAATTCCATATATATAAATTGATCTCAGAGTTACATATTATCTTATAATACTGATATGAGCTTACTCTATAAATTTCATCATTTATTGAGCATACATGTATTTATTACATTTTATTTAGGGTTATTAGCCCTAATTTGCCATATTGAGCAAATTACATGATTTTGTACATCAACATGACCATAACTGACATCATATGCATTATAAACAAAATTATGGATCCACTGACATTTTTCCATAATTTTATATCACCATTTGATATTTATTACTTAAGAGATAAGCATTACATATCTTACATGCTATCATCTATATTAATGTATCAAAAGCCTGATATTATACTTCTATCTTGTTCTACGCATTTTTCTGAGAATTTTGGTATTATTATATGTATTTTTCTGATAAATTTACTAATTTCTTTGAATTATCAAAGATCTTATGATTTACTAAAAGATTACCTTTTTGCGGCCGATCGGGCGCTGCCATGTGTCTCGTGGGCCTACTCAGCACCTTTTCTTCACTAGGGTCTGGTCAGTTCAGGGGTTGGTTCATCTTTGGTCTAGCTGGACCTGGTTGAACTCTTTTCTCTTCCCACCCTTGCACGACAATGCCCGTGTGCGTCTTCTGTTATGTCTCTGGAACAAGTGTCGCCGCCTAGGACTCTTGTTACAACCCCAACTTTTGGGTTCCTTTGGTGAGAAATGTAATTTCTCATATTAAAGATATTAGAACAAATAATGATATAATTTGTTTTGAATAGATGGATTTCGTTTACAATAGCTTGATGATTGTTTTGAGGGCTTCATTGGTTATTGGGCCCAATAACAAAGAAAAGGACAAAAGAAACTCTAATATTGAGTAAATAAGAAAATAGAGGAAAGAAGAGTGTGGAAACCCCTAGAAGGCAAATCCAAAAAGGGATTTCGTGCCTCTTGGGTTCCTTAGGTTCCAAGGAGTCCAAAGTTGCATAGAGAATGCAATAAGAAAAGAAAAGATCAATTAAATATTTCTTTATTTAGAAAGAAATTAGAAACAATGATAAAATGTGGGAAATAAGTGGAAAGAGGCATAAATGAGTTATTCTTGGTGGAATTTCGTATCCCAAGGATTTCTAATGATAAAAGGAATACCAATGAGGAAAATAAAAGAGAAATAAAGAGAAATCCTCAAAAAAGAGATATTTTGAAAAGAAATAAATAAGATAATGAGAGATAATGGATAAAAGATAAGTGAAAGGCTCAAGTATATCCCCAAGATGGGATTTTGAGCCATTAAGGTTCCTTGAGGTCCAAGGAATCCAAGATGTCAAGATAATGGCAAAAGAAAGAGGAAATATCAATTAATTTGATTTTATTAGTAAATAACTTGCATATGAAGGAAACACCCTTTTCCTTTGGAATTTGGGTTTCAAATTTGGTACTCGAGTAGATAATTCCAAAATAGAGTTTCCTCTAAAATTTGAATGAAAAAGGATTAATGAGGAGAGAGATATGGTTTTTACAAGATTTCCTAAAGTGGATGGGTAATCCTATAATCATATTAAATGTCGCAATATCTCTAGGAGGTATTTTTGGATAAGGAATGATGCGAGCGATCAGGACCATTGATTAGAAGATCAACGGGGGACAAGTCTTCCCCTAGCTCTCGCTGAATCAGGAAATAGGAGCAGTGGTAATTGAGTTTCCCAAATCAATTTTCTTGCAAGCCAAGACACGTCAGAGGCAGCAAACATTCCCAATAGATTCAGGGGATCAATCCGAATTGATCCACCCCTAGATTCCCTGGGTTTCGTTACCCCTAGACGTTTTGCCCAAACCTAGACTCTGGGGATTCACGGGAGTCATAAGAGGAACATATAAATAAAGAGCCATGACCCTCGTGTAGTACCCCCAAGCACACTGCAACGATCGTGAGAGGGATCCGACCTGCTATGCACGCTCAATTGAGAAGGGACGTTGACCTGTACCCTGACCGGCCATGTTTCTCGCCAAGGAAGGGCCGCTCTGGTTCGACGACTCAGGAGAGAATCGGAGTAATGGAGTTTGTGGATGAGTTTGGTGGACTAGATCGGAGCGGCGGGGGCCATCACAATCTTCTGGGGAAGCTTGACGATCGAGGTCAACCCTACGGTTGACCACGACAGGAGCTGCTTCACACGTAGAGGAGGCAACGCGAGGTTGCTGATGACAACCCACGTGTTTACCAATCTACCCCCAGGCGCGCTGGACCCTGAACGCTATGGCGGGAGGGTAGAGATGTCTTTCACTCATTTTTCCAGCCTGAATAAACGAAAAGCAAAAACCAAGTAAGTAGATGACGTGGCAGCCACTGATTGGTCTAAATGGTATATTCTTCACAATTTTGTAATTAATTATTTTTAGCTTTGATGATAGAAAGTAATACATGAAAATTGATCAGAAAAACGTGTAGAATCCAATAAAAATAAAATTGAAGACTGATCTGATTGCAATTCAAAAAGTTTATAAAGATGCTATCTTTAATAGTTTAATCAATGAAAAACCCTAACCTTGATGATTAACGAATTAGAAAGGGTTAAATGAGTGTTTAAAGTTGATATTAAACTATTAATGATGAAAAGGAACATTAACATTGAAAAAGATGAACTTTGCATTTAATTAGTTTAATTTAGAGTGTATGGCATAAATAGGCTTTAATGGTCCTTGAAACCCTAATGTTGGTAATTAGGACTACTAACGGCTTTAATTATTCGATTTCATGTATATAACTAAGTTTTCATGGTTATAAACTATTTCAAGCATTAAAAGTTCCTAATTTGTGGATAAATACCCTTAATGTGGAAATTAGGGTTTCCTAGTAGATAAAAGGTAGAATTAATGATAAATAACGTTCATATGTGAATTAGACCATAATGAATTATGATTTGTTAATCCGAAAGAAACTAAAGGTGATAATTGAGTCTAATAACCTTGAAATAATGTAAAAGGATAAAAATGGTAGTTTTGATATAAAATAGAAATAATCATCTTTAATTGGGCTTGTGATGTTGAAATTAGGGTTTATGAACTAAGAGAGCATTAAATATGATAAAAACCTTATGGAGGCAAAAACCTTAATAAAATCCTAAAGTGGTCTAGAAAGCCTAAGGTGGAATCCAAGTCTAGCTTTAGAATGTTCTGGATAAACTATAACACTTGGATCCCATGCATTAATTTCAGGATATTGTTCATTGCTGGTTGCTTGTTCTTTATCCTTATTGCTTGGACAATCAACTTGCTCTGGATCAGGTATGTGGTTAATTGTGGATAACCGCCTTAGTTTCCATAGGATTTTCCGGATAGTTAATTGCATTGAATACAAATTATCAGTTTGGATGTTCATACTTGCAAACTATAAAGTCACTATGATTATCACATTAATAATAGAAGTATGGATTCTCGCACTTACACACCACCCTGATGGATGATGCCAAAGGTCAGGCCCAGATGGGTAGACCAATGGACACCTTGAGTGGTGACCCCAGGCACCAAGCTTGGGAATGAGAAGGTGGCCTATGATATTGCATGACTAATGGGCACCATGAGTGGTGACTCATAGGCACCAAGCTTGGGATTGAGAAGGTGGCCTTAAGTCATTGGCAAAGGAAACCCTAAGGTGGGTATGCCATGGTTAGGGCAAAAGCGGTGGAGAATGTCATACTGAAAAGTGTAAATTGGCTTGTTCATTAACTGGATTGTGATAATTAGATTGTTATCCTTATGTGCAAACTTTTGGTTGTTCCCACATACCAGTATATTTTGATATATTGACCGACGTTTTGTTTGTCGGCGTTTTAGGAACAACAATTGAAAGAACAAACAGTAAAGTGACACATTGTGGAAATAAGAAATAAAGTGCAAGAAGGATTAGATAGAATAATTCAAGCTATGGATAGATAGATTTCCAAAGTTTTCAAAGGTAAGTAAAGTTTTAATTTTATACCAAATTCCAGTTAGTTAGTAGAATTTCATAATTATTATTGATTATTTGTGGAACCTTTGATCATGTTAATTGAATAACGGCTTTTACCTTCGGGTCTCCCTTAATTGGGGGGTTACTGGGAGGCGGGGTCATTACACCTCTACTCCAGCGAGGCATGGAAGAAAATATATGGATCCTTACGCAATCCTAGAACCTCCATCAACTTCGTAGTGCCCTCCAAAACCTCTGCGGCTACATCCTCTCTCTGGATTTAGCTGTGGATCCATTCTTTGTGAGGTCACCACCCTGGTTCTGGTTGTGGCAGAGCAAAGAGACAATCGGCCTCTACTCATCCTTGCAGTAATATGAACCTTCCAAAAGCTTCAGAATTCCCCACTAGTTCATTTTCTACTTCCATCTGAGGTAGGATGCTCCCCTTGTAGTCTGCCGAACTCAGCCTCCCTCGTCGACAAGCTTCTACTCGGTGGCTATGGTAGCCATAAATTCCTCCTCAACTAAGCCACTACTGTGATGCGGCTAGTAGCATGGATCACTCTCCTTTCAGTCAAATCCCTCTTCCTCTTCCTGTGATCTCCTCTACTAGCCCATTATTTCTCTCGTGGTAGTCCACATCCTTCATCTATGAGAAGCAATGGAGATGAGGTAGGGAGTGGGAGTTTGATCTCCCTTGTCTCTCAGCCACTACCCTCAAGTAAGGGGGTCAGCCTGCTCCTTGTAGTGTGGCGAGATCACCTGATCAGTTGGAATTAACTTTCACACCCACGATCAGTGATGTGTTGGAAGGGTTTTCGGCCTTGTCTCCTCCCCCACGTTCTCAATTGTAACTGGAGGTAGGAGGAGAACTCCTTGTCGTCTGACCATCATCCAAGGGCCAGAGCCTCTCCACACATAACTCAATCTATGGCTAACTCAAGTCAATGGCCCCAACCATTAGATTAGCCAAGAATGGTCGTGATTTGTCTGCGCAATCTTCCCTCATCCAAAGGATCACATGACATAGCCTATTTCAGGCTCAAGCTATTAAACTTAGGCATATTAACCACCAATAACGCACATTATTTCCCAAATTTCCAACCTTCATAACTTCCTCTAGGAATATCCAATTGCCACCCAACTTTAACCATAGATTCCCTACCTCTCGAACTACATTCTACTCAAATTTGGTGACAAAAATCAACTATTAGATTGTCCAATTAAATACTTCAAAAAGGTATAAACATAGAGATCTTAATCATGATATCAACCCCAAACAACACACAAACTTTGCCAAAAGCTTGGAGCTCTCAATATAACTCAACCATATGATTTCACTTATGTCATTAAACATTTAGGATTCCAAAAGTCCACTCCATCACATCCTACACACCTTAAAAGAAATTCTGTCCTCAGAATTAAGCCTAAAATCTAGTCTTTCACACTTACATCTCAGCTGGTGCCATTCTGCGTGGTGTATCTACTATTAGTTGTGTACTAGGAATCAGATTGATCTTAAAACCAATCTCTCGAGGAGGAGGAACACCTAGGAACTCATCAAGAAACACATCTTCAAACTCACAAATAGCTGGGACTTCCTGGATGTTGGGATTCCACACCTTGGTATCTACCATATGCACCAAAAATGCTTCGCAACCTTATCCCATCAGCCTCTCTATTATCATAGCTGACACCAGACATATCGGAAGAATCTTCCTATCTCCTTGGAACATCTAATAAACATCACCATCAACAAATGTCACCGCCTTAGAACTATATTCTAAGACCACTCGATACTTCTCCAAATTGTCCATTTCAAGGATCACATCGAATCCATGCATGTCAAGTGGTATGAGATCCACATGAATGGTGTGTCCTAAGAAAGAAAGAATGCAGGAAGGAAAAACCTCACACAACTCAGTGGAACCAACCAAAGGGGTTTTAAGAAAATAATATTAGATCTATGACTAACATGCAAAGAACAACTGGCCATCACCTCTCTAGTGATAAAAGAGTGTGTCACACTTGGGCCAACCAAAATAGATATAAAGCAGGGAGAAGGCATATTAGAATGAGATAACTCCATCTGACCTATCATGAACCTAGGGTTGACAACTCCTTCTGGGTGACTTGTAGAATAGAATAAAGTTGTTGCCTATTGTCGCACCTATCCTCTGTTGGCATGTCTAGAAGAACCCACCTATGATGCATGTCCACATCCTCAGCCTCCACCACGATTGGATTGTCGCTTCTACAACCTTTTTTGTTTTTTTCTCCACTATCACATCACCTATTCATCCTTCACCGGACATTCCCACCTCAGATTTCCTACTTTCCCACACTTGTGGCAAGTTCTGGTCTCGTACTGTGGCCTAGACAACCCCATCATTGTTACTAACACTGCACTGTGAGCTCTAGCCAGTGGAAAACTGTGGCCTTTACCTTTGCTTGGAGACCACTGAGACTGAACTGTTGTCTGCTATTATGACTGAGGTGCTAAAAACTAGGCTTTTTAAACCCTCCAGATGACTATCCTTGATACTATGTCAGTATCTTCTTGTCATTCACCTTTCACTTCTCCATAATTGACCGCTCAACTCTTCTGACTAACTCCACAAATGTGGGAAATCATTCCCTATTCTCTAAAGTTAACACCAGTTTCATCAACTCAGAACTCAAACATTTCTCAAAGTGTTTGATCCACTCCTTATCAGTAGCATCAATATGCATGAAAAACCTCAGAAGCTCCATGAACTTCACCTTGTACTCATTGATCACCAGAGATCCCAATCGAATCCTCTCAAACAGCATGATCCTCTCATCCAGCTAGGCTCTACGAAGTATCGGCTCACAAAATCTTTCCAAAATCTTCCCAACTAATCACAACACCATGCCTCCTCAATGGCCCACTAATGTCCAACACTCCCTTTCAATAGGTACACTGTTTGTTTCACCTTATCCTCTTCAGGTATATTGAGCATCTTGAAAACCTTCTCCAGCTCAGTCAACCACATGTCTACATCAACTGGGCCCAACGTACCCACATACTCTAACCCCCCTACATGCCTTAACCTCTCAAAGGTCTTCCCAGAACCTTTGGATTTAGCATTGGGGATTGTTTCCCTAGCTTGAGGTATAGGCATTCTATCCACCATATGTGTCATCATATCCATAAATTGTCCAAGTGTGGACTGAAAAGTAGGATTGACAACCATCGTTGGGTTGAACGAAGGCACTTTTGGCACTCCATCATATCTTGCATGCCTCTTGGCACTAGCACCTGGTGTAGCAGCACATCTCTCTACATGTTCTTTGTGTTCTCTAGACATATCTTTTCTTCTTTTCTTCTTCTTATGCATAAGTAGAAGTTACCATTATATATGTCAAAGGACATGAGAACATACACAAACCCTATTCCTATGTCCATGTAGACTCAAGTGAACCTAGAGCTCTGATACCAGCCAAACGTTTGACGCCTATCACCACACAAAATAGGATTACTCAAAACAATACTAAACATCCAGATTACCATAAAATAGAGAAAAATAAAAATTGATTCCATATAACCACAAAAGTAGAAACATTTCACATCTGAGTCCACATGAATCCACATGTATTACATATCATGACACATGATGATACATATTAATGTTCACTTGTCCAACTTACCATAAACTTGTTACAAATGATAACTTGTTCACATATACAAACCATGACTATACAACCAAGGGCCTACAGCCAAAAACTCATAGCGATATACAACATATAAAAAACAACTCCTAAGGATCTAAGAGTATAGAGATGACACATAGGACTCTACTAAAAAAAACTAGCAGCTTATCCAACCTTTAATAGCTATTGCTCCTCTTGTTGTACAGTCTCAATCGAATGATCTCTACCTCATCCTACACGACTACCTAAAAGATGTGGAAACCCACTAGGAGAGACCAACATTCCAATGAGTTATATAACTCTCCACCAAAAAATATTATTAACACAAATAATCTAAAATAATAAGATAACATTATTATCAGGATGAGCATATTCAACTAAATGATATGAGTATGGAAATTAACATTGTTTAAACAATTTAAAAATTACAATTGAGCAGTAGAACATCTTATACTTTTAGAAGGAATATGAAGAATACGTATAATATTTGATTTCTATTACCACATTATAAATCAACTAATCACTACAAGAAATAAGACCAAGGGGTCATCCAATGTGAGTCATGTTTAACCTTAAGAAAATACACTACACTGTTGTATTACATCTTTTATTATGCCCTAAGGAGATGAGTTATACCACATACTCCAACTGACCACTGCTAAATCAAAATTAGTTCCATAAAAGATCTAGGAGAGTTAGACTCCTATGATCTCCCACACCCTCAGTCAGTCTGATTCTGTCGTAGTGACATATAAATTCCAACTACAAAATAGCCTAGTATGCCTTGTTATATAGGCACAACACTAGCAATGATTGATTTATGACTGCAAACGCACTCCTACCGAGGTATGACCATAGTCATCCTCAAAATATATTATATGTATTCTGAAACACATTATCTGAGATACGACCTTGACCATTCTCCTGCTAGAGTATGACCACTACCAATCCTGTAAAAATGTATATACTCACCAGTATATGACTCTAAGCTTCCACTAAGGGAGAACTTGTTTCACCATCATGCAAGTACTGGCACTGAAGATGGATCTATGGCACAAGGAAACTACATGATTAGGGTTTCACTTTATTGTTTAATCCGATTGGGTGTCTTTTAGCATCAATCAAGTTACAACGTATGAACCCTAAACAAACTCTACAAAGATAAGGGTATGTTACAACTCCAGAAGATATAAAACTTATAAAGTATAAAATTATCACATCATCACTTGATACTGCTGCCATACAAGGACATTAACATTATCACATCACTAGAGAACAACAATCCCACATCAAATCAGTGGAGGATATCACCTCACACTAGGCATTGAGCCTCTACCAGGTTATAAGACCTAAATCACATAATCCCTGCACCATCATTATCTCATCATGCCTCATAAAGGCTCATAATCATCACCATGTATCATGTAAGAGATACCATAGCAGCACAAGATATTATGTACATTCAACCTGAAACATCAAGGTAACACAAGTAGGAGACAGAAAACATCACTCATGTTATTATTCAAGCACGCTCAACAAATACATCATATACTTGAGAATTAGGGTTAGAGTGTTACAACCCCAATTTTGGGTTCATTTGGTGAGAAATATAATTTCTCCTATTAAAGATATTTGAACAACAAATGATATTAATGGAATTCATTTACAATAGCCTTGATGATTGTGTTGTGGGCTATATTGGCTATTAAGCCCAAATAACAAGAAAATTCAATTAGTGAATGAATAATTGAATATTTGAGAAAAGAAAAATGTGGAAACCTCTAGAAGGTAAATCCAAAGAGGGATTTCGTGCCTATTGGGTTCCTTGGGTTCCAAGGAGTCCAAAGTTGAATAAAGAGTGCAATAAGAAAAGAAAAGATCAATTAAGTATTTCTTTATTAAGAAAGAAATCGAAAATATTGATGAAATATGGAAAATAAGTGAAAAGAGATATAATTGAGTAATCCTTGGTGGAATTTCGTATCCCAAGGATTCCTAATGATAAAAGGAATACCAATGAGGAAAATAAAAGAGAAATAAAGAAAGATTCTCAAAAAGAGCTATTTTAATAAGAAATAAAACAAGATAATGAAGAATAATGCATTTAGATGCATCTAGAAGGATAATGAGTATCCTTAATGAGGAATTTCGAAATCTTTGAGTTTCTTGGGATCCAAGGAGTCCCAATAAAGAGGAAAGAAAGAGAAAATACCAAATTACAAAATAAAAGGATAATAGGAATACATAATTAATGAATTATGAGGTTTTGTTAAGAAAGAAGGTATTTCCTACTTAAGGAAAATACAAATTCAAGGCCAATGAATTAAAAGGCATGAACAAAGAGAATAAGAGAGAGGATTTTTGTATTTCTAATTATCCATGCAATAAAGAATATCAAAAGGTAAGTAGAAGAGAGAATCTTGCTTCTCTTTGAAGGAATCACATTCCTAATAGGAAAAGGCTTTGCTAATTCATGGATAAATGTCCTTAGGCATGGATAGCCACCCCTATATAAGGGGAAAGCCTCAGGGTCAAGTTCCAGAGAGATCCCATGAAATTCTCTCTTCTTCATCTTCTTTTTTTTTATGAAAACCCTAATCAAGAGGGTAGTCCAACCCCTGGGACACAAGGAGCCACGGGCGGGAGTTAAATGGAAACATGATGCTTCCACGACACCACGAAGAGCGCCGCCATCTCCCCCGCACTCTGGAGCTTGCACGGCAGCCGTTGCATGGCTGCAGGTCGGCCATGAGTGGTGGAGTCTAGCAGGACGATACAGCCGCACAACCAGCGACCTGAGGGAACCCCTGCATGTGTCGAGGCACAACGGAGCCGGGGCAGGAGTTGGCAGCAGGAACCGAGCCTGGGAGTGGAGGGAGGAGGCTGGCGTAGCCCTACATTCAGCGGCTAGGACAGCAGCCGTCGAGCTGTTGGAGGTTGAAGAAGGGAGAGGCACATTGGACAAAATTACCCTTCCGCGGACTAAACAACCAATCCACTTAACCAGGGGCAAAGTCATCATTTCGAAATATTTCCAAAACAAGCCGCGCCTACGTTGAATGGACGGGGTGATGTGGCGCTCCGTGATTGGTCTAGGTAAGCAAATTTTTTAAAATTGGTATCTATTTATTAGTAACTCAGAATATAGTGAAACTGTATATCAAATTGCTCAAAAAATGAGGGGAATCCAATAAAAATATAGTTAAAAGCTAATTCCTCTTGCTATCCAAAAAGTAGTGTAAATTATCATCTTTAATGAATTAAAGATTAAGAAACCCTATTTTGAAATGAATAATGTGTTTAATAGGGTTTAATGGATGATTAAAGTTGGTATTAACGTGTTAATGATAAAAAGGAACATTAAGATCGAAAAGGATGAACTTTGCATATAATTAGTTAATTTAGAGTTTCATATGCATGAATATACTTTAATGGGCCTTGAAACCCTAATGTTGACTAATTCGACTATTAATGGCTTTAATTGATTAATTTCATGATTAAAGTTGGAATATGTTGAATCTAAGCTATTTCAAGCATTAAAGTTCCTAATTTGTGGATAAATACCCTAAATGTAGTAATTAGGGTTTTCTCATGAATAAAAGGTGGAATTAATAGCAAATCGAGTTCATATGTGATTTAGACCATAATGAATTATGAATCGATGATAAATGCTTATAATGATCTTGTCATGAATTAAAGGGATAAAAATGGTAACTTTAATGAAAAGAGGTTTAATGGGCTTAATTAATGGATAATTATGCCTTAAATCCGGAATTGAGGATTAGATGTTGAAATAATTAGGGTTGGTGATTTATTGCGTTAAATTAGGGTTTGAAATAGTAAAGGATGAAGGGAAACCCTAACTGTAATGGAAATCCTAAAAGTGGACTAGAAACTCTAGGAAGCGAGCTAGATTTAATAGATCTTAATGACATGAGTAAGAAAAGGAAATTGTATAATTGTTTCAGGATCTTATTGAATGCTTGCTTGCCTATTGGTTGATTGGAATATTTTTGTCTCACATCAACTTGACAGGTATGTGGTTACGCCTATGAATATCCCAAATTACTTTCTCGAGGATTTTCGAGGTTTTATCGATGACTTGAATTAAACTGTTGGTTGCATTTAATTCTTTCAAATCATAATGTGGATATGATTATCATCTAAGATAAGTGCCTACTAGCTCAGATCCTAGTCCCCTCTGTAGCTTTATAGATTGACCTAGTAAATGGCTACCAATGGGGTAGGTCCATCAGGTCATTAAATGACTTAGTAAATGGCTACCAATGGGGTAGGACCATCAAGTCATCATGAGTTAGATATTGGGCTACCTTCGGGTAGTGCCATCCGACTCTATTACCCTAGGTATTGGCTACCTGTAAGGTAGGTCCATGGGGGTAAGAATCTACCTAAAGATAGGTAGCATACAAGTCCACTGTAGGGATAGCACAGAGTTAGGGGATATGTAAGGATTGAGTAGTGTGGCTTAAAACGTAATCTTGGTTGTTAAATAATTAATTGAATGATTACATTGTTAAAATAGTTGCATGATTATTGTTTCCCCCACATACCAGCTTCTTGCTGACCGACATTTGTTTTGTCGGCGTTTTAGGTACAAATGAAAAGAACAAATAGTAAAGTGGCATATGTGGAACTAAATGAGAAATAACGTACACATGAGGATTAGTTAGGTTAGTATCTTCATGGATAGAAGTTTAGAAATCCCAGCTTTTAAAAGGTAAGTAAAGTTTTTATTTTATACCAGTTTTCAGTTTAGTTGGTAAGGTTTATTAATTGTTATTTATTATTTGTCGAACCTTTGATCCGGGTTATTAGATAACGGCTCTGATCTCTTGGTCTCCCTTAAGTGGGGGTTACCGGGAGACGGGGTTACATAGAGTTTGTCATATAGACAATTAGGGTTTCCATTTTCGTACTTCTCATTAAACCGCACATCATTCCCCACATTCTTGGAACACATTAGGGTTAAGCATCATTATTATCATGATTAGTAAATCATCCAAAGCAACACTATATTTAGACCATACAAGAAATAAAGTGTAGTGACCAACTTCATAACACCTATGAAACGACCACTCAAGGATCAAGGTGTAGCCACCAAAAGGTAGCGAGAATAGGTGATTAACACCTTGTTGCAACCAAACTAGGTGTGTGTGGTGACCAACCAAAACATAAGCATGTGTTCATATTGTAAGAGATCATATGTAGCGACCAAACCAAACTCAAGCACTATAGCAACCACCCATTAGGGTTAGGGTTGTTGCACCCACAACACCCCCTCTAACATGTATTGACCACCAAGACTGAGATGTGTGTAGTGACCACAAGGTCAGCCCACTCCAAACAGCATGTAACCAACTCCAAAATAAAACAAAACCATGATCAAAATAGATGGTAAACATCAAGAAAATTAAGCATCCTCAAGGGAAAAACTACATGCAAAGATGGTCATCAAAATCCTAATAGAATAATGACATAAGGGAAACTTGGAAAACCATGATAATAGAAGGAGAACCATGTGTCCCACTCATCTAAACCAAAGACCAAACCTCCAACATCATATGATGGCCGAAACATATCATGGTGATGAAACCAAGGATCATATAAATACAAGAACAACAACCTCTCTATCACTTAGAAAATCGGGTGCATGCAATTAGGGTTTAGGAGAACGAGTAATCTATACAAGAACACTTCAAAATCTTAAACCCTAGATCATTATAACACCATCTAACATCCTAAGATCATATATTAGAGATGAAATCAGCAACATGCAAGCAAAGATAATGGTGCAACAATAGAAGAGGGGAAAGTTATATAACCCTCCTTAAGAAGAAGATGAAGCTCCAAAACCATGAACTCTAAAAGAGAATAGGAACTCCAACTTGGATCAACTCCACAACTAAAAAGGTCATCTCAAGAAGAAGAAAACGTACCAAGGTCATAGTGAAACTCAAGATGAAGAAAACTCAAACCTTAGGCTGACCGAAGAAGAAGAAAGAAGAAAGGAGGAAGCTTCATTTCACATAGGTGCTACCATGGTAAAAACATAGTCTCTGACCTTTATTGGAGAGAAGATCCTCAAGATAGCCACCACAGTGAATCCATAGTCTCACAGCTAAGAGAAGGAAGGAAGAAGGTATGGTTCAAAGGAAATGAGATTAAGGTATAGAACCTCTTACCAAGAAAGGAGATCACCAAGGATCAACACAAAGAAGATGATCAAGCTCAAGATCACCACATGCAAAGATGATCGGCCATCAAAGCTCCAAGATCAGCACCTTCTCTAGATCCACCAATCTCAAGGCCAAACACAAGGGAGAAGAGAGGAACAAGAGCTAAAGGGGATACTTTCATGTAAAAGAGAGAGTACATATACTCGAGGGGATAGGAGGGAGGTAAGGTTCATGAGGTTTTAAGTTATGAGAACATCAAAAGGACAATTTTCCACCAAAGGATCATCCATGAAACCACTCTAGACTTGCATGCAAGAAAGGGTGACAAGAACAAGGTAGTATAGAAACCACTTAGATCCCCTACACTCTAAGGTCGCTACACCACCAATGTTGCAACACATCTCCATGAGAGCAACCCTAGCTAACATATCAAAGGAAAAACATAAGGTTGCAACAAACACCGGATAGGAGAGTGTTGCAGTCACAACACCTCGAAACCAACTCACAATGTCAATTCACAGCATCCATGCATAGCCAGGAAAACCCTACTATCATCTCATGATGCCACCTCATCAACCAAAACTTAACAAGGCACCCCAAAGCATCATTCTCTCTCTCTCATGATGCTAATGTATAAAAGGCACAACCTATATGTGACAAATTGCAAGATATATCCTCAACATGGGTAAATTCCAACTTCATCCACAACAAGCATAACTAGCTCAAACATCAACCAAATAGGACCAAAGTGAAAACATAAGAAAGTCACATGTTATTAAGGCATCTCACGAGACTAGATTAAAATTAAAGAATCTTATTAAGAAAAGCAAGCACAATCAAGCTCTAAGCTAGGTCAAGGACCTTATAGGTATACCCTAGATACTAGGACTCATCTCCTTGGTATCCACTTAATGTGTCAAGAGGAACTCAGATCCTAGTTTCATACACTTCCTCAGCATCATAAACGACTAAGACACTACAAAAAACATGCTCATTAGTGGCACTTTTAAAATGCCAATAAAAAATGTCACTAAACATGTTTAGTAGCATTTGTTGACACTTAAAAAAATGCCTCTAGTACCAATGTCACTAGAGAGATAGTGGCATAAATTGTAAATGCCACTAAATGTTTGGCTATATTGGCTTTCAATAAATGCCACTAAAACATCATTTGGCTTTTACAAAAATGCCACTATCCACCGATTGGCTTTTATACAAATGCCACTATTGTGTATCACGATGTTGTATACAACTATTGTAGTGGTGTATAAAAAAAGATACTAATGACCTACTAGTTGTGTATGATTACATTTTTAGGCCTTTAGTCATTCAAATTTCAGTTCATTACCAAAAAACATGAATGCCAATTTCTTTGAACTCACATTTTTAAAAGTATGGATCTTTTGTATTTACAATCAAATACAAATTACATGGGGAGGACATTTTACCTTGCCCCTTTGATAAATACATTGTATGTATACACCATTTTTCTATTAAATACAATAGCTTCATCTAATGACATTCTTGTTTCTTATAGTAGACATTCATAACACTTTCCAGCTTAAAGAAATGTTGATAACCCTTGGACCAACGAAAATAGTAATCATGTTCTTCTCATATGGTCACAACTTAGAGTGTATGTCATGAAGGAGCCAAAAGCAAATTGATTAGGTCCTTGGCTTGGTATTACTCTCCTTTCAGCTAGTCGACAACATGCCCTATTTGAGCCTCATAATCTCCATGTTCCAGGCCATTTTCCTCATCTGTGTGAAATTTTGACCTAAGGGGTGTAATGAAATGTACCATGCATCATCAGGGTCAAGTTCCATCATCACATAATGGTGGATAATTGTTGGGTGTGTTAAGCTTATTCAAACAGTTGTGATCTAGAAAAAAAAATTGTCCCACAAAGCAAAGTGAAAACGAAATAAATGCTTCAATGAATTGACTTAGTGTAAAATATATGGAAGGTCACCCTACAATGAAGTAAAGTACCTTCTCTTTTCTGCCTGAACTACTAGCAATAACATCACCAACTAACTTGAAATCCTTTTCTTATTGTAGCATGGCTTTCATTACTTATATGGAAGTATATATGTAAATCCTCTTTCATTTTTGATAGAGCAAGATAAGAGCGAATGATTCCTGGTCAAAGATAAAATCAGATTCAAAAAAATCAGAAGTCCCATTTTAAAAGATTAATTGTGAAAAGGAATAAAGAAAATTGTAACACTTGTGGATATGGACTGTATGGTGGACAATTCCATGATTGTTATCACTTAAGAATCTAAGCATATAATAACCACACAACACAAATTTGACTATATACTAGATCTACTAGCGTACTCCAGACATAGAATTACAACTTCAGAGTTTTTAATGAAAACGTTCTCCAATTAAAATTATATCGATTAGAGAACCAAAGTAAAACATATTTGATCACAAAAACATGGTTGTGATCGTCAAAAGATCAAAGATATTACTAATGAATATTAATCATTTACATGCTTAAGTTTTGCAAGTTAACTCAATAGTTCTATAAGGTAGAAACTAAACTGAATCTAACACTCTGAAAGACATTTTTATACACCTTAAGTTTGTCATTTGTCTTCCTCTTAATCCATGCCAAGAAAAATGAGCCTCCATTGTATTTAAACCTTCTTAAGCCTACAGTCTGGTGTCTGATGCAGCCATACTCCTAGGTAAGAGTAGTCTGATTTTAAAAGGGACATCACTATGGAAGTCTCATGTGATTGCATACATGGGGAAGAGGGTCTATTTTAGTTGGTGACTCTATTTCAAAGGGATTCAATCCATCTTGTCAGATTACTTTTACCCAAAAAGTTAGGTAGGTCCCACACCCTTTAGGGCCTCCGTATATCCCTGTCACTAATTATACATGTATCGAATACCCTATTTGGGACTACTATATATTTTTAGATGTAACTTACTTTTCTCCTTTAGCATTATAAGTTACCAAAATGATGGGTATATTTAGAATAGAGGAAGAAGTGTACTAGGCTAGTAGTTGTATGTAGTAGAATATCCACCTATAATTGAACACATAATTTACTTGACAAAGACTTGAAATGAAATTTTTTCCTAAACTCCAGTGAGTTAGAAGTTTCACTCTAATCATGAAAACCAACAGAGAATTCAATATTAAGGCAACGAGGTGGATTGAGTTTTTCAATTTCTTCTCTAATATGTTACACATAGAAACATGTGCGTAGATACTAGGCTTTCATAAAGCATTGATCATTGGACCCAAAGTCAAGTTTCTTTTAGGTCCTACAACTGCTCAACAGGAAGGATAGCCTCCCAAAATTGGATCCCAGCTCAACTAACTCAGTTTGGTAGACCTTTTTTTATTACTGTTAGTGTTGAACATACTCCTAATACAAAGAAAAGAGCAGTGGTAAGAGAAACATGCAAGATACCTAGTAAATCCTTCACATGCTTGTTTCCTGGATAATTTGTGACCATTTTACTGTCATTTTCAAACTTCACATGACTACCAATACTAAAACAATTTTTCAATATTTGTAAAAAGAATAATGATTCCAGGAAAGTTCAGAAGCACTTTTTCAAAGTTAGTGAAAAATATTGGCCCAACCTAACTTACAAAGAGCGGAATGCAAAATCAAATATTGAGTCAGTAAAAGTGAAAACATACCATGAATAGATGGGAGGGCTATGGATCCATGAGGCATCAAAGGAATTTGTGTACTTGATCTACGTGACTACAACATCTCTTAGAAAGCGCATTAATTTCAAAAACAAATTAAGAAATAACCGATTATAAGAAGATAAATCCTAGATAGATCATGTTGTTGTAAAAACTTATTCTATGTGCTCTTTACCTAGAGTAGGTGCAGCTTTGGTTGGGTCGAAGAAGTTTAGGAACAGTACTTGGGATTTGTTACCCCTTCATATCCTACTCACAGACCACTAAACTCCTCTCCCGACATCCCTCCACCAGAGTCTGCAAGAATCACTACATTTGTTCCAATTGGTTTGGTAGGGTCACAGACCTCCCTATCCACTCTAACTCTCCCAATCATGTGGAAACACATTGAAATGTAAATTGATCTATTTAACAGTTTGGAAGTTTCATGGAAGAGTGGTAGTCATTATCCAGTTCAATGCTTTGTGCTTTATAAAATAACACATTAGAAGAAGATATACCTTCGAACTTCTAGCAAGGGACATGTGTTATTTTCACTCCATTTATTAGCACTAGAGGTGACATCATTCTCAAGATAAGATGGCCTATCTGTTGGCAAAGTTTGAACAAGGAAAACTTTAAACTAGATGGAGGTCTTTAGTCTTTAGCTACGTGCTCGAGCTGTCATGAATATAATGTAAACATTTTCAGAACATAAGATGTAAAAATACTTGTAAGTTTCGTATGCATAGGTAAGAATATAAGATATTTTGGTGCATAAATCGCGGTGACACTACTTATGCAGTCACCATGGTTTAGAACCATAAAAGCTTGTGTTGAATATGGTTGGTAGCGAGAAAAGGTATTTGTCTCATGAGTATATTGTTCAGAAGACAACTTGTGATAGGAGTTACCTTAAAAGATTATGAGACTGTAATTTCTTACACAGATAAATTGATAAATCCGTGTGATTGAAGTTCTCCCAATATGACTTCACATGGGGTTCCTATAGGGTCCATAAGGTTTATCCTTCTAGATAAAGCTCACTATATAATTAATGTGCACCAACTGATGACTTTGAATAGATATACATAATGATCTTATCACCACGTCAGTGACTATAACATATATAATATCAATTTACACAAAAAATAAATGAATAGTTTATAATACACGAATACTCCTAAGGGAGTGAAATTGTCATGGCTTTGGTAAAACCAAATATGAAATTGTTCACAATGAAATATATTACAAGAAGTCAAGAAATAATAAAATATAGAACATAAGCAGAAAAAATAATTAGTATACCTTAAATAGAAAGCACAAACTATGTATAGGAAAAATGGTTTTGCAAGCTTTATTCTATTGTAGCTAAAGTTACTACATGCAACACACCTACAATCAAGTTATTTATAGTGCATAGAAAGCCATTGGGATGGAAAAATTGAATGGAAAATATGATAGTACAGTAGGTGAATACGTTGACTAAAATTGAGATTATGTTCCCGACATGGGGGAAACAATAAATGGTAGGGGGAAGAAATCCACAACATCAAATTTGTTAGGTGGTTGCTACCTAGTATAGCAAAGGGAGAAAGGGTACAAGCTATACTATAGTGATTTTTCTACCTAATGCATTTTGCCTTTAAGAAATCTCAATGATAATTTCGTGGATAACTGTTAGAAAACTTGAATGGGATTAAATGTGGTGTTGTGCTAGTTATCTAAATTTATCTTTCTACCTATTTAATAGAACATAATATATTCTACTGACACCAAAGCCCTAATTTACACTTGAATTATATACGAGGATTAAATATGGTGTTGTGTGTCATCACTTTTATTGAAAAATAAGAACAAATGAACTTGTCTTTTTCAGCATTTGCAAATTGATAATAAGTTCTTGATACGATAATCAACAATAATATTCTACCAAATTTTGATAAGGTTTCTTGTATTTTGTTTCCTATATCTTATACCAAAGTATTTATACAAAGAAATAAGAAATGTATATGTTAAATACATTTGATAATCAATTATTGAGGTTTGCCTTGGTAACCAATGACTATCAACTTCAATTATGTTGTTCAATGTATTGAAAGTAACAAAGTATAATCTTCTAGCTCCTTACATTGATGCCTTAAAGATTTTTCTGAGGTCCAACTAGTCCTCATTCTTTTCTATAGGTAACAGAGCTTCTATGCTCTTTTTTTTATACAAAAAATGAGGTGTAAATACCCTCCAACCATGTACTTAAATAAACATTTATACACAATTTTATATTGTACAACAACAAATTATACGCATGGCTACATTTTATAAAACACAAAGCCAATTCAGTGGTAAAATATAAAATATAAATGATTAATTAGTTCACTATTGGTTGTTGTTCATCTTTTATCTAGATGAAAGAGCCACATATTGGATTATTAACTTAGATATGCACATACTGATATTTTTAGGCAAGCCATTCTTGTTGAAAATCATGAAACGGAAATGAGAAGCCTAGAAAATAAAAGTTTCAACTAAAGCAATTTGTGCATTAGACTCAAAATGACTATTGGATAAAAGAACCACATATAAGATTGTTAATTTAAATTTGAATATACCAATACTTTAGAGCAACTCGTTCTAGTTCAATACAGAATCTAGAAGTGTTGTATATGTATATATATATAAAGCAAATCGTGCATGTGACTAAAGTGATGATTGAATGGGTATTCAATTGGGAAGGCACAATCTTTTATATCCCTCCTGGATATAGGTGCTTTACTGTCTAAAAGCAAGATACATTTGCAGTTGTATAAGAGCCCACAAACTGTTGCACAATTACAAAGTTGAGTGTTCTTTAAAAATCACTTCCAGACTCTATATAATTTTATATGATTATGTCTTATACTATTCTATTAATCTGAATTTACATCTAGTTTTGAATCCAATGAATATTTTGTCAATCCGAACAGAGGGGCGTAGCTATTGCAATATGGAATGGTCTATTATTTGAATCTGATTCTAGACATGATAACTGACTTTACACATACATAAGTGAACTATCCATCTCTAGGATCTCTATTTTTTGCTGTAGTTCTACTGCCAATCTAGGAGGCACGATATGATTGTATATCTTCTTGTTGGTGTTTTTTGACATTTACTCATTTTGATTTTTCAATTTTTGATGCTAACCTTTATATGAAATAAAAGTGTGAAACTGAAACTAACAATGCCTCATGATGAGGATAGTGCAAAAACTTTATACTTGACGAGAGGAGAAAGAAACTTACCACAAAAGCATGCTAATGCACTTGCCCTTGCACTCACTGGAGAACATGGGAATTATACCATTTTGTACTGATCCTTTTTCATGAAAGATGCAAGGGATATCCTCAAATAAAGGAAAGGGAAATATGAAAGAAGTGACCACCGGTTTTATTTCGTCTACCAGACAAACAGTCTCAAAATGGAGCCATAACATATCAGCAGAAGACCACAAGGAGAGAGGAGGCAATGACAAGTCTTCTTCCTTGCCACCCACTGCTCTGCTCTGCTTGCTGCTCTGCTCTGCTCTGCTTGTTGTTCTACTTCTTTCACTGAGAACTGAGAAGAATGGCCTACCACGGCCGTGCTGCCCAGCACGGCCGTGGTAGGCCAACACAGCCACAGCCGTGTTTGATTTGATTTAAACCCTAATTTGATTTAAACTTGTCCATTCTAGCATCCTAATTTGATTTGATTAAACACTAACCTTGATGAAACCCTAACATCAATTGTGGTGAAAGCCTAACATGTACATATCTATTATTTTGTTTGTTGGCCTAGAAACCCGTCCAAGATTGACTCATTAGGAGTAAATCTTAGATAGTCCCCGGTTTGGGACTGTTCTTGAACACCTAATCTCACTTAGGATGTAAGTGTATAATGTGTATTGGGTTTTCGAGAAAATTTCGGTAGCATTTCCCCGTTTGTTCTCTAAGTACATATGTACTTAGAGAACAGCGGGGAAATGCTGCCGAAATTTTCTTGAAAACCCAATACACATTATACACTTACTAGTGAGATTAGGTGTTCAAGGATGGGATAGGTGGTACACATTTATTATATATAAGAATGACATCACATGTGTTTGTTGGCCTAGAAATTGAACAATCATTGTTCTTTATATTACTTGTACATTGGTATAAATTAGAATGAACAATCACTAAATTATATAGTGTTTGTATGGAGCCCGGCTTCATTGTAGATATCTATTATTGTGTTTGTTGGCCTAGAAACCCATCCAAGATTGACTCATTAGGAGTAAATCTTGGATAGTCCCCAGTTTGGGACTGTTCTTGAACACCTAATCTCACTTAGGATGTAAGTGTATAATGTGTATTGGGTTTTCGGGAAAGTTTCGGTAGCATTTCCCCGTTTGTTCTCTAAGTACATATGTACTTAGAGAACAGCGGGGAAATGCTGTCGAAATTTTCTTGAAAACCCAATACACATTATACACTTACTAGTGAGATTAGGTGTTCAAGGATGGGATAGGTGGTACACATTTATTATATATAAGAATGACATCACATTATACACTTAGGATGTAAGTGTATACCCTAATCTTTTCCTAATATATACTTGTTTCCTAATATATACTTGTTTTCTATGATCATAGAATGGATAGATCATGGATGTCCATTCGTAATCGTTGCACCCCAGAGTTTATATCTGGTTTTGATCAGTTTATTAGATTTGCTGAGGAACATAGGAAAAAACCTACAGATAGGTTCTACTGTCCATGTAGGCATTGCGGTAACAACTTGAAAGTCAACACTGGTGAGGAAATCAAAACTCATGTCATGTGCAACGGGATTGTACAAGGCTATACAGAATGGCACTGGCATGGAGAGATTTCAAAATCGAAACCAGTAGATGTCGATAGCAGTGCTTGAGTGGAAGAAGAAATTGCCTTCGATGACGTAAATGTGAACGAACCAGTTCCAGCAGACATCGTTGATGCGATGTTGGATAGTTGTAGGGTAGAGCACACCGATCCACCTCCTATCTTTAGAAACATTGTGCATGATGCTGAGATACCGTTATACACAGGTTGTGCTAAGTTTACAAAGCTTAGCGCTGTGTTGAGATTGTATAAGTTGAAAGCTAACAATAGATGGAGTGACAAAAGCTTCACTTCATTGTTGACTTTGTTGAAAGAAATGCTTCCTCAAGGAAACGAGCTGCCAATCTCAACATACCAGGTAAAGAAAATGGTGTGCCCAATGGGAATGGAGGCCAAGAAGATACACGCATGCCCGAATGATTGTGTATTATTTCAAAAGGACTATGTAGATTTGAAAGATTGTCCAAAATGTGGTGCGTCAAGGTATAAATTGACGACTTCGGGGGAGTCCAAAACTGGTTCTCCTGCCAAGGTGTTTTGGTATCTACCTATTATATCACGGTTTCAACGCTTGTTTGCAAATCCGAAAGATGCGAAGAATTTGAGGTGGCATGCAGATGTTAAGAAAAATAATGATGGGATCCTACGACATGCGTCTGATTCCCCACAGTGGAAGAAGATTGATCTATTGTACCCCAAATTTGGTGAAGAAGATAGGAATCTAAGACTTGGGCTTTGTACAGATGGGATGAATCCGTACGGGACATTGAGCAGCCAACATAGCACTTGGCCAGTCATGCTTGTTATATACAATCTTCCTCCCTGGATGTGTATGAAAAATAAGTACGTTATGTTGTCGTTGTTGATATCGGGCCCTAAACAACACGGAAATTATATCGATGTTTATCTTGAACCTTTGATTGATGACTTAAAGAAACTTTGGGCTGAAGGTGTGATGACCTATGATGCTTCAGCAGGAGAGACATTTCATTTGCACGCTATGTTGTTTTGCACTGTTAATGACTTTCCAGCCTATGGGAATTTGTCTGGATATAGTGTCAAAGGAGCTAAAGTGTGTCCTATATGTGAAGAAAATATTGATTCAATAAGACTAAAACATGGCAGCAAGACTGTATATCTTGGTCATCAAAGGTTTCTTTCAAAATTCCATCCGTATCGTAGGAAGCGCAAAGCATTCAATGGATGGAATGATGAACGGAGTGCACCTAAACCTATACCAGGGGATGTTGTTTATGCAAGAGTAAAAGACATTGTCAATGAATTTGGTAAGAAATCACAATGTAGTATGGCCACACGGAGTGACAATTCTTCATTCAAGAAGAAGTCAATATTTTGGGATCTTCCTTATTGGAGTTCTTTGACAGTCAGGCATTGTATCGATGTGATGCACGTTGAGAAAAATGTCTATGATAGCATCATTGGTACTCTGTTAAATATACCAGGTAAGACTAAAGATGGGATAAAATCTAGACTGGACCTACGTGAAATGGGAATAAGGTCAGAATTAACAGAATTACGTGAAATGGGTAATAAAAGAACATACTTACCTCCCGCTTGTTACACGTTGTCTAGAAAGGAGAAGAAAACGTTTTGTGAATGCTTGGTAAATGTTAAGGTGCCACATGGTTACTCATCCAACATCCGTAGATTGGTATCAATGAAAGATCTGAAGTTGATAGGTCTTAAATCTCATGATTGTCACACTCTAATGCAACAAATATTGCCTGTGGCAATTCGATCTATATTGCTGAAGCATGTAAGGTTTGCAATTACCAGACTTTGTTTCTTTTTTAACAGTCTATGCAGCAAAGTTATTGACCCTGATACTCTCGATAATTTGCAAAGAGAAGTGGTTGTTACCCTATGTCATCTTGAGATGTATTTCCCTCCTTCATTCTTTGATATCATGGTACATCTTGTTGTCCACTTGAATAGGGAAGTGAAAATGTTGGGACCAGTTTTCTTGCATTGGATGTATCCCTTTGAACGATACATGAGCATTTTTAAAGGTGATGTTCGAAACCATTATCGGCCTGAAGGGAGTATTATTGAAGGTTATGTGGCGAGAGAGGTTATGGATTTTTGCAATGACTTTATCAGTGGTAATGACACTCATGATAATGACAAGAATATTGAGGAGGGCAAAGGAATTTTGGGATCACGGGTGAAAGTAATCAGCCGTGAGCAGTTGGAACAAGCTCACTTGTATATTTTACACAATATGGATGAAGTGAGTGTTTATATCGAGGAACATACCAATTTCATAAAGAGACAACATCCTCGAGCAAGTTCAATGTGGCTTGCTAGAGAGCATAATAAGACTTTTACTAAGTGGTTTGAAGATAAAGTCTTACATCAACTATCTCAAACACCAAATGATATTACAGAAACTATCAAATGCCTCGCCTTTAAACCAAAACCGAATGTTATGTCTTATGAAGGGTTTGACATTAATGGATTCACATATTACACAAAGCGCCAAGATGATAAGAGTGTCGTCCAAAATAGTGGGGTCACTCTTCAAGCGTCGACTATGTACTTTGCAAGTGCAAAGGATAAGAGTCCACGTGAAGCTAAAATGTCATATTACGGTGTCAGTGAAGACATTTGGGAGTTTGACTACATAGATTTCAAAATTCTGCTCTTTAAATGTAATTGGGTTGATAACACCAAAGGAGTTATAGTGGATGAATTGGGTTTCACTTTGGTGAACTTTGAAAAGATTGGCGAGAAGGATGAACCATTCATATTGGCATCACAGGCGAAACAAATATTCTATATCAATGATCCCGCAAATGATAAATGGTCAGTTGTTGTTCATGGTAAAAGACAGTTCATTGAAGATCCTATAAATGAATAAGAGTACTATGATAAGTATGATGACTCCAGTCCATTCTCAGTTGGGTTGCCAACTCCACAAAATATTGAAGCTAATGATGACTTATATGTGTGCGGAGATCACAATGAAGGATTGTTAATTGATAAAAGATCACAATTGTAGAGACATGTATGTTTATACAAATGCTAAATGTTTGCCTTTTTCTAGTTAATACAAATGCTAAATGTTTGCCTTTTTCTAGTTAATACAAATGCTAAATGTTTGCCTTTTTAATGACATTTTCAGATGGCTGACCATGATGAGCATGATGTCCATGATGAGCATGAAGTCCATGATGAGCATACTGTCCATGACGAGCATGGCGAGGATACCAATGTAAGTTCTAAAAACATATCATGTATTTCTATAAAATTCATTATCTTCTAGTTATGTCATATATCTTATATTTCTATATTGGGCTAATTTAGTGTGTTTATTTTTGTCAAATTTTAGGTTGATGATGCACATGTACCCACTGAAGCACTGGAGCAACTTGATGCGCAGCACCAAACACTTAACAAGAAAAGGGGCATCACTCTGTTGAAGAAGTTAATAGCGCTTAGTGGAAGTGGATCCAAATTAGTTGTGGAGTTTGATAATGGAGGAAATGCAATTGGAGTGAACCGCAATAATTTTGTAAACTATCTTGGGTGTACCACTCGGAGCCATTGTGGTGTTAAGTATGATAATTGGCATAAAGTTCCTCAGGGGAAAAAAGACTTGATATGGAAGGATTTATGCGTGAGTTATTATTATTTGCAATTATATTTTGTAGATTACAAATTCTATTATTTGCAATTCTATTTTGGATACTAGTTAATCACATTTCTATTTTACAGAATCTGTTTGCATTGGATGAGAAGTTGCATCGTAAAAGTGTGATGCAACGCGCTGGAAAGATGCTTAGGAATTATAGGACAAATCTGAACAGAGAATACATAAAAGAGGGTGATAAGAAAAAGAAGTCAGCCCTTGAACAATGGAACTTCTTGGACAAAGAAGATTGGGACAATTTTGTTGCTTCAAGAAAATCTGAAGAATTCAAGGTATTAGGTGTCACTCCCAATTTAATTAATATACATTGTATTCACCTATTCAAGATTAACATTTAGTGATACTAACCAAATCATTAATGTGCATACTAACTAGGCCCTCAGTGATGCACAAAAAGCAAGGCGTGCACTGAATGTGCATGACCACACTATGGGTCCAAAAGGCTATGCAAGCGTTCGCCAAAGACTACATGTGGAGTTTGCGGCTAATCAGGAGTCTACTCCTACTCAGGAGTCTGCTCCTACTCAGGAGTCTGCCACACCCATGCCTCGCCATGATATCTGGATAGCTGGGAGGCAAAACAAGAAGGGTGAAATAAAGAAGCCCGTAACTGCTGAGGTGGCTGCGAAAATGGTAAAATACAACTCTTAGAGCAATCGTTTGAATATTGATTATTTGTGGTATTAACTTACCAATTTCTGTTGATGGTGATTAGCGAGAGCTGCACGAGCAGCGGAAACAAGGCACGTTCATCCCTCAGGGCACAAGGGATGAATTGACAGTTTCTCTGGGTAACCCAGAGCATCCTGGACGTGTTAGGGGTGCAGGCGCTGGTGTGGGCATCAAAGCATTCTTTGGGCCATCCCAGCACAAACCCAGAGCGGGACTTTCTCAAGAAGAGGTAACCTATTCTTTTTTTAGAATGTTACTGCAAAAGAAAATTCAATAATAAGAAGCTAATGTTTCTTTTATCCATGTATAGGAGAATAAGAGAGTCGAGGATATAGTTGCTAAGAAGGTCAATGATGTAGTTGCTGAGAAGGTCAAGGAAGAATTGATGCGGTGGCAGGCATCTCAGGCTTCCAATCAGCCTATGGTGACCCACTCTTCTCCTGATGCACAGACTGCGAGTAATCCTGGAGACCCATCGCCTAACACGTCTGCTGTAAGTATTGTTTATGACATTGTAGCTAGTCTTTTCAAGATGACATGTTTTCAAGATGATATGTATATATGTATAACATTCTTTACGTAAATTTGTAGGCATTGAAGCCATGCCGCTTAAGAATACAAGACTATGTTGTTGCAGAGACGCAGGCTTACCCATCCCTTCCTGGGGAAAGGTTTCACGGGACTCCAATGCCACAAGGCTACGTTCGTGTGGGCCCATTACGTGTGTTACCCGATTGGAGGGAAGCTACATTGCCATATCCCCACCCTGATATTTATACACTTGCTGAGGCACAAGGCAGGGTCATATTGTGGCCCAAAGCAGATGTCGTCTACACTACTGAAATTGTAAGATAAATTTACATTGATTTAGACTGTTAATGTGTATATATGATGTCAACTGATCTGAAATTATATATACAGGTTAAAAAGAAGACACCAGGAGCACCTAGGCCTCCACCTCCACTTCCCTCATTACCAACTTGGGTTCCAACTGACCTAACATACCCATTAGGTCCTGCTTGTAGGGGAATGGCATGTTGGCTACGGGCACATAATATACATTGCCCGATAATTGTTTCTTTAGATGCAGATTATGCAGGTCAATCATATGATAGCTCTTTATTTATACAAGATATTATTGAGTTGTTTATGTATGATTGGCTGAATACATCAATGATAGAGACATGGATAAGGTGAGATCTTGTTTATACATCCATATACCTTGTGTAAGATCTGGTGATCTGGTTTCTTATATATTAATGCATACGTAATACATGTTTTGCAGCTACTTAGTCAAAGATCATTGCAAACAATTTGCATTTGATCATGTGGGATTTTTGATTCCATCATTGATTAGTATGGTAGCTAAAGACCCTGATAATGTTCAACAATACTATATAGATGCTTTTACAATTTTTGGTCAGCAAAAGAAGACGATAATAATAACTCCATTCAATGTCAAGTAAGTTTACTTTATTTATAATTTGGACTTAAGAAAATTCCATTTTTATTGTGCATTTTGAGTTATTAATTGTTAACTTTTTACCTCTAGCGGTAAACATTGGGAGTTACTAGTTATTGTCCCCGGGACGTTCACTGTTTATTATCTAGATCCCGCGGGAAGTACATTAAACACTAAAATTGGACACGTAATGAGAATGCCATTATTCTGGTGAGAAATATTTCATTTTTGTATCTGTTAACATTTGTTATTACATTACTATTTACTTATGTAATTTACTATGTTATATTAACATGTAGGGGTTTAGATGCATTCAAAAAGGCTTGAGGAACGGTCCCAAGGAAAAAGAACCAGCCAATAAATTGGGAGAACGTACAAGTAAGTTCCCGACTACAATGTATATATTATTGATGTGAATTGTGCTTAGTTGTATTATTTTGTATGTTTCAATTTATAGTGCGCTACACAAGACAATGGCTGGGCATGCACATACTATGTGATGCGATTTATGCAGATGATTATCAAACATGCCGCATTGGACATCGATACCATACATGAGGTATTATATATAGTCTCATTAGTTAGTATGAAATATATCAATCTTATTTTTATATTATTACTTATATATATACATCATTCTCTTTGCAGGTGTTTAAAACTGACAACACTACAGGTAAACGCTTAAAAAATATACATGCTCCATATACGATGGAAGCATTAAATGAAATAAGAGAAGAATGGGCAAAAGCCATACAAGCAGTGGCAACTGTAAGATATAATTGGGATGTTGATAGAGATAATGAATGATACTTTGTAAATGAATATTTTTGAATGTTAATACATGTATTTGAATGTTTCTATATGTGTGAATGTGAGAATTGAATTGATGTCTGAATGTATCTACTTGTGTGAAATTTTCCTTGGGACTTTTGCAGGTTTGTGGCCTGTTTGTAGGTTGATATCAATGGATGTCGTAAACCTGCAGTTCAGAAAACTGAACTGCAGGTTCTCATCCTGCTGACCAGCCACAGCAGGCCTACAAACTAATATAAAAAAAAAATAGATATAGGTGTCGGTTATTTACAGAAAACCGTCAGCAAAGACCTATAGCGTCAGTTATTGGATAAAAACCGACGCCTAATAGTACAAACAACCCGACCGTGCAGGAAAGCACGGCCGTGGTGGAAAAGGCGTCGGTTATTCATATAACACCGACGCCTATAGTACTAAACACGGCCGTGCAGGGAAGCATGGCCGTGTCAACTTGAAGTATGGCGTCGATTTTTTTATAGAAAACCGACGCCAAAAGGGTTCGCGCCACAGAAAACATCGTCATCTAGGACTCTTTCTGCGTCGGTTACCAAGTAAACACCGATGCTATAGTCCATATAGGCGTCGGTCTTTTAGTAGATAACAGACGCAGAATGTGTCCTAGATGACGCCGTTTTCTGTGGCGCGAACCCTTTTGGCGTCGGTTATCTACTAAAAGACCGACGCCTATATGTTAAATAGGCGTCGGTTAAAAAACCGACGCCGAAGTGTTCGACCTTTAGCGGCTCCCACATAGGCGTCGCTCAGAAACCGACGCCAAAAGGGGTTAAACAACCGACGCCAAAGGCTGTTTCTGTAGTAGTGTGTCTAAAGAATTATATTACTCAATGACATACGTTGTCAAGTTAATAACCTTGTGGATAAGATCATATGAATGTTAAGAGTACATATACATATTCTCATTATGTCCCTGGTCAGTTGTTATTGTGGAAGGTTGATAGACAACAATAACACATAAGATCAGAGTGTGAGTTGGTTGATGACTGAATCTCATTAGTCATGATATGGCGATAACAAACCAAGCACACAAATACATGTTAGGGAACAGTATATAGGACATACCCACCTTGAGAGTGACACATGGTTGGGGTGGTCACAATCATCTCTCATAATGAAGGTGGTGATTGTGATTCACAGACCTGAAATCATTACACTTGTCACATGTCATTGGGTACGCTTTGACATAATCAAACATAGTTCTAAAACATGGGTTGCTATAACGGTGATGATTGGGTGACTTTGACACATGTGGATAGACTGTGAGTGATAGATATGGGATTTGTCCCTCCTACTGGAGTATGATATCATGGTCACTTGATAAGCAAGACTGAGAAATGTATTTGCATGAACATGTGAATCAATATATGATATTGAGGTCGCATTATCTCAAACAGTCTACTCTTAGTTCAATAAACATGGATTAAACATTGAGAGGATGACCTTCAATGCCTTGAGTTCATCTTGGATATTAGAGACAAAGGAATTATACAATCACTTCAACACCTTACACATATTGTAGTTGAAGTTGTTCTCCAACTTTCTATTCACGTAGGTAGCACTGATGTGCGACTAGGCACCACTCTCTGCTTGTGATGTCATAAGCTAGCTATGGACACTCACTACCAATGGGATACATGACATATAGGGTCACACACATAGGAACTCATCTAAAAGAGGAGTTTGATATTGAATGACTATTGGATTGATTACTAAAGTGTTTAGGTATTCAATTCATGCAACAGATCAACTGATTACCTAACCAGTGTGCCAAATGACCATATCACTGAGTGAGGTGGCTTTTTGAGCTGCCAAACAGGTGTCTCAAGTGTTAAGATAGTCATTTGGGCTGTTAGGGTAATCAAGGTTTGAATTGGATAAGTTCTTCCCTTAAACTGGACAGTTCAATATGATTGAACCAACCGGCTCATCTCAACCTACTAGACGGCCTATGGGTGAGTGAGACGGTCATCTGGCTTGGGTGAGACATCTTGGTTGGGCTTAATGAAGGCTCGGGATGTTTCCTGAATTGTTTCAATTGCACAAACTTGATGTGCAAGTAAATTAATAAGTTGTTTATTTGAATCAGAATTGCCAAATTCATGTACAATTGGGAAACTGCCAAATGGTCATTTGTTAGTGTGAGATGACTATCTCGCACACCATATGACCATATGGGTGTGCAAAATGGTTGTTTCGGATGCTACAGGTTGTGAAAGTTCAAGTTCTTTCAGTCCTTTCTACTCCCACACAATATCGTACAGATTGGGAACCCTAACCCTAATCTCGCCTATAAGACGAGGGGTATTGGGGGATTCCCAAGACACAACATAGACAACTAAGAATTAGTTCCTCTAACATTTGTTTTCCTCTTTGGTTGTGGTAACCAAGAGAGCCCAAGAAAGTCCTACTCGGTAGGAAGGGATAGAGAAAGGGAGAGAACAACTGATAGTTGTCATTGTGGGAGAAAAAGTTGGTGACTAGTACACCAACAAGAGGGACAACTCCCTCTAGTCAGTTCTTGGTGAATGACAAGAGTTATAGTTGGTCTGTGTGGACTACTCTAGAGGTTGGAGTATGTTGGTTGCTTCTAGGAGGATAATTGCAGCCTACATTCCATGGCCCGACCATAGGAGTGCTACTGAAGCTGTCTTGTTTGTTGTTCGTGGTGAAGACCAGGAGCTACACAGCCACCGTCGAAAATCAACTTATTAATGGTTTCAAAGAAGTGAATTTTGTCACTAGACACTATCCAAGACCATGTAGAACTCACTAAAATGATCCTTCCTATTTCATAGTAGTTGATGTGATCTTGTTGTTATGGGAATTCAGATAGATGAAAAACAAATTTGTTGCTACTATGTGCTTGTATTTCCCAATAGTGGTATTAGAGCCACGTCAATTTACTATGTTTTAGGATAATCGATATGATTGAATTTTTTGTTCTATCATTTATTTATTGCATACAAATGTGAATGTTTGAATTGCTATCATATGTGTATCTAATCAAAGACCACATAATCCCAAACTAATATATATATGATACGATATATATGCAATTTACACGCATCGTCCTAAAAGCGGTTTTGATGGTGGATGTATAGCGTGTTTATGGCCTAAACCTTATATATGTGTGTGGTTGAATGGTTTGGTTCTTGTTTATATCAGTGTACGTACCGAGCCTCTACCTCCCTCTTCCCAATATAAAGTTAATGCTTTCCTACCTTTGCTTTCCTCAATGTAACTTGAGGTTTCTCTTATTAAATATAATAAAGTAGCAACAAGATAGTTTCTTTTCATGCAATGACATTGAAGATGTTCATTGCCGATTGAGATGACCAGTTTGTGAGACTAGCCAACTATTTATAGGACCATGGAGGATAGAATGATGGAACCAGATGACCGCCTGGAGGACCCAACCGATTGTTTGGAAGGAGTCCAAACATCGGTTGGACAGGAGACAAGACGACTGTCCCATAAGGCCAAGCTAACTATTTGGAAGGATTCCAAACATTGGTTAGATAGGAGAACCCCAACCGATCAGTCAAGAGACGAGACGGCCGATTCAAGAGTTGAACCGATCTACCCATATTGGCAAGCATAGGTCTACACCAACAACAGGTTCATACATATGATGTGATGATTGACCTAGGTGGTAGTAATTCCTTGTGGCTCTAAGGAATTACAAGTAGACATGACTATAACCATTACTTTTTGTTTTATATTGCATGTTTACGTTGTGGGATATAGAATGTATATGGTATGTACTATATATGTGGTGATTGGATACAATATATGTGTATATATATGATATATATAAAATCCATCAATCAAACATATAAAGTCTAAGATGCTTTTGAATAGCAATACATATGAAAAGGTTGATAGACCAAGTGTAGATTTGCACAAAGCATGGTGCACCGTCTATCTCATGGAAGTGTGATGACAGATATGTAGATTTGCACAAAGCATGGTGTGTATCTATTGTATTGTCTATTGGGTCAAGCATAACTGGTGACTTGTGGAACCCAAGCCCAGAGGCATGTAGATGATCATGGCAAGGTATTGCACATATAATCTATCCAAGAGTTGCATATGATGCAATTGGCATGATTACCTACCTAAATAATCAAGTTGAGCGTGATCAACAAAAGCCGACTCATGATTTGATAAAATATGGATCTTGTCTCATTAGAAAATTGTTTGTTGCAATTTTTCAAATTGATACTTGAGGGTTATCAATTTGAAAAAAAATAATGAGAATGATAATTAATTAAAGATCTAATTATTATTTCCCAAAGTTTAATGAAATCAATCAAGAAATCAAATTTTGACAAAATTACAAATTCTTTTGTAGAATCAAATGGCAACAACAAACAATCACTTTTATTTGTGACCGGTCCTTGAGAAGGACAAACTTACTAGGAACAACTTCCATGACTATTTCAGGATGTTGAGAATTATTCTCACTCAGGAGCACAAGCTCTATGTCCAGGAAATGCTAGAACTAAAGGAACCAACTCAAAATGCTCCAAGGGCTGACAAGGATATAAGAAGCATACTAAAGATGTCACGGATGTCAAGTGTTTGATGTTATGCTCCATGAACCCTGAGTTGCAAAGGTAGCATGAGAACATAGGGGTGATTGATATGGTCACACATCTCAAGAACATGTACTAAGATCAGGCAAGATAAGAGAGATATGATGTCTCCAAGGCATTGTTCAAGTGTAGCATGGCAGAAGGAGATCCACTAAGTCCTCATGTACTCAAGCTCATTGGGTATATGGAAAACCTTGCTAGACTGGGATTTTCCTTGGGTCAAGAGTTGACCACTTATGTGATTCTACAATCCCTTCCAGAGTCATATAGTCAGTTTGTCATGAACTACAACATTAACGACTTTGACAAGTCGTTGACAGAGTTGTTGGGCATATTGAGAACAATTGAGACACAGATGAAGAAAGACATAACCAAGTTTGTGATGGTGTTCAGTAAGACAAAGGGGAAGTCTAAAAGTAAATTCAAAGCTAAGAAGAGTTCTAAAGCTAGATATAAGCTTAAGTCTTGAGATCTCAAGGCAAAAGGTGGAGTAAAGAAACAAAGATGTGATTGTCACCATTGTCACCAACCTAGACATTGGAAGAGAAATTGCCCACTCTGGTTAGAGGAACTAAAGAAGAAGAAGGATGGGACTAAGGCCTCCTCTTCAGGTATAAACAACATAAGATAAATTTATTTACTTCTTAAATTTTGGTATATGATACTAGATAAGAGATCTGACATACTGATTTGCAGGATCTGACAAGAAGTAAAAGCCCTCTTAGAAGGACAAAGATGGACAAGGCAGAGAAAGTGTTGTGGAAGCCATAGTCTATATTTAAATTTATCTTAGCCCAATGGGCATGTAACAGAGTTATTAGAACTGCTATATCATTATTCCATTAGAATAGAGACATTTTCATAAAGCATCTTGTATGGACAATGATGATTTTCAATAAAGAATTATTAGTGCTTCTATTTCAAAGATATCATCTTACATCTTGTGATATTTATGTGAAATGATTCAAAGATGAATGTTTATAATGTTTATACCAAATTATTATAATTGATAGCTCAAGATGATTATTAGCATTAGTCATCTTGTACGGATATGAGAGGTGCATGCCTAGAACACATATTGGTGTTGATCTGTATTCCCTTGGTTATTGAGCCTAAGGAAACATGCAAGTTTTATTCATGCACAATATGACATGACGTTCTTATATATGTAGTAGGGGGATAAAGCTTTCATTAGACCTCATGCATATGATGCATAAAGATCTTATAAATGAATCTTATGGATTATTTCCTATACCTCACATCCATTTACTGGTAATATGATGATAAGTACTCAGTAAAGAGGAAACATGTTACTTTTGAAGTGTTCAACAAGATTATACATGATGTATAACTTTAGTGAAAGTATTAAGAAACTTTGATGAGATCAAATGCTGAAATACTTTACATCAATAATTTGAGTACCTTCAGGAATGAACTGTGATAAGGTATCACAAGTCAAATCCATCTGAGCATAATGATGTGTCAGATTGAAGGAATTGTACCATGAAAAGTTGTGATATAATTATCAATTGAATCTAGTCTTTTTATATCCTCACTAATATATACCTTTCACTAAATAATGTACCATCTAAATGATTTTAGGACACCATATGTGATATGATTTGGGAATGTCCCAATACGTCTGAGGGATTGAAACCCACCTTGAGAAAGTAGTTTCTTGAGAAGCTTTATCCATAAACCATGATTCTTGAAGATTACTATTAATCCTAATCCAACAACAAAAGTGTTTTGTTGATATGATAGTTGAGTTCCTAAAGAATTTGTGTGAGTAAAAGTATAACTCAAAGTGTTTGAGGTCAACAATAAGGGTACAATAAGAATCATGAAAATCACAAGTTGTTGTGGAGTCTCAGGTTCATCATGTAACACAAAATAAAGAGTTCTAGTAGAACACATCTGAAATTGGAGGATTGTGAATCAAACAATTCAAATGGGTTGGATATACAGGATGAGCCAACTAATCAACTATAAGCTATTTCTGAGTAATATGGAATCCATGTAAGCTAACAATGTAGGACCTTGATAGAGCAACCTAAAGGGGTAATACCCAAAGGTTGCAATAGGATCTTGTGGTAAAGACCTACATGGATAACATAAAAGGACAAATTTGTTGAATAGGTTTCCAATTTAGTTGAAGTTGTTGAACTTGATAGAAATTCCTTTACCAATTGTCAGACTTGTTGTTGTAGTTCAAATAGACTCAGAGATTTGCATATGAAGATAAAACCAAATTCCTTAAAAGGAATACATCAAAGGATGCGTTCACGACACATCCTAAAAGGTTTTATAACTTTATTAATGCAAATAAAGTCTATAAACTACAAAGTTCAATCTGGGATTGAAACAAGCATCTCAAAAATGGGATCTTTTGTTTTGAATAGATAGTCAAAGAGTTTGACTTGAGTCAAGATAAAAGATGAAATTTGTGATTACAAAAGATTTAGTGGGAGCATATATGAATATTCCACATGTGATGAGGAATGGCATCTCAATATTATGAATATTGAGAACTGGAATGAAAACCACTTCAACAATGAAGGTGTAGGTAAAACATCTTATATCATAAGGATCAAGACCTACGAGATAGTTTTGGAATGTTTCACAATGGAAGTTTGCGTAAAATAGCAATGTGTTGAAAGAGCTCAACATGAAAGGATTCAATAAGGGATAATACGAATTAGTCTCTCATGAACCCTATATTTTGATTCTTGTCAAGAATGGAAATATCATGAATAAGATTCCATGTGCCTGCCCAGTAGTGGATCTATCATGTAAGCTATTAAACACGCTTATTCCATACAATCTTGTATGTATAATACATGACAATATGACATTAAAATCCAATAAGGGTTATTGTAAAGTCATTAAAGACATCCATTAGTACTTGTGAAGTACTTAAGGAGAAACTGCTAGTCAATAAGGATAGCAATAAGAGGAAGAGTTGGATGTAAAGAGTTACATCGATGCAAACTTCCATAATGATCACAAATTAAAATGTGTTTGATTTAAAAGAAGTGTTGATTAGTTGGAAAGGTTACAAACTAATAGTCATTAAAGCTATTCTATAATAGAAGTTGAGTATACTTGTGTTGTGAACAGAGACTGATACTATATGGATCTAAAAGTTTCATATGATGAACTTCTAGATGTTCCAACCATTGATGACTCGGTAGAGATACAGTAACAACAATGGAGCTAATTGTTACACAAGGAATATCACAGAGGTTTCATCTCAGACCAAAGAGATAAGAAACATGCAATATACTGACTATAAGCAAAGTGCTGCTAGCTTGCTGAATAAGCACTAGCGCAATAGAAGCATGTTAGACATGTTTAGATCACTGAGGATAAGATCTATGGGTGATTGGATCTAAGTGCAAGAGGAAGTCTGTTAGTAAGGTATGCCCGTAGAGCCAATCATATGATGATTGATGTGGCATAATTACCTAAAAGGATTCAATTATTAATAATAACATTTATATAAGGCAAGCTTCTAATTCATTTGTTTCACTCAGTTATGAGATAATGAGGATACAAAATGAATGTCTAGAGAATTGTATTACTCAATGATGTATGTTGTCAAGTTACTAACTTTATGGATGAGGTCATATTGATGTTAAGAGTACATATACATATTCTCATTATCTCCCTGGTCGGTTGTTATTGTGTAAGGTTGGTAGACAACAATAACACATAAGACTAGAGTGTGAGTTAGTTGATGACTAAATCTCATTCGTCATGATATGGTGATATCAAACCAAGAAAATAGACACATGTTAGGGAACAGTGTATCGGAAAGACCCACCTTGAGAGTGAGACATGGTTGTGGTGGTCAGAGTTAGCTCTCACAGTGAAGGTGGTGATTGTGATTCTCAGACCTGAAATCACTGCACTCGTCACATGTTGTTGGGTACGCTTTGACATCATCAAACACATACCTGAAACATGGGTTGTTATAACGGTGATGAGTGGGTGACTTTGACACATGAGGATAGACTGTGAGTGATAGATATGGAACTTGTCCCTCCTACTGGAGTATGATATCCTGGTCACTTGATAAGTGAGACTGAGAAATGCATCCGCATGCACATGCAAATCAATATATGATACTGAGTTCATATTATCTCAGACAGTCTACTCTTAGTTCAAGAAACATGGATTGAACATTGAGAGGATGACCATCCATGCCTTGAGTTCATCATGGATATCAGAGACAGAGGAATTATACAATCACTACAATGCCTTAAATGCATTGTAGGTTGAAGTTGTTATCCAACTTTCCATTCACTTTGGTAGCACTGATGTGCAACTAGGCACCATTCTCTACTTGTGATGTCATAATCTAGTTATGGAAAGTCACTTCCAACGTGATATGGCACCTATAGGGTCACACACATAGGAACTCATCTAGAAGAGGAGTTTGATCTTAAATGACCATAGGATTGGTTACTAAAGTGTTTAGGTATTCAATTCATGTAACAGGTCAACTGATTGGCTGAACGGTGTGCCAAAAGATCATCTCACTGAGTGAGATGGCCGTTTGGGCAGCCAGATGGGTGTCTCAAGTGTTGAGATGGTCGTTTGGGTTGTTAGGTAATCAAAGTTCAAATTGGCTATGTTTTGCCCTTGAACCGACCGACTCATCTCAACTCACTAGATAGTTGTTTGGGTGAGTGAGATAGATGTCTTGCTTGAGTGAGATGCCTTAGTTGGGATGAATGAAGGTTTAAGATGTTTCTTGAATAGTTTCGATTGCACAAACTTGATGTGTAAGTAAATTAATATGAGATATCAATTTGAATTGAAATTGCCAAATTCGTGTGTGATTGGGAAACTGCCAAATGGCCATTTTCCGGTGTGAGACTATCGTTTCACACACCATACAACCGTCTGGGTGTGCGAAATGGTCATTTCATCTATCACAGGTTGTGAAAGTTCAAGTTCTTCTGGTCCTTTCCACTCCCACACAATCCCATACAAACTGGGAATCCTGACCCTAACCTTGCCTATAAAAAGATAGGTATTGGGGGCTTCCTAAGACAAAATAGAGACAACTGAGAATCAATTCCTCTGACAATTGTTGTCCTCTCTAGTTGTGGTAACCAAGAGATCCCAGGCAATTCCTACCCGACAGTGAGGGATAGCCAAAGGGAGAGAACAAATGATAGTTGTCATTGTGGGAGAGAAGGTTGGTGACTAGTACACCAATGGGAGGGACAATTCCTTCTTATCTGTTCTTAGTGAACAAAAGTAGTTCTAGTTGGTCTATGTGGACTACTCTAGAGGTAGGAGTGTGTTGGTTGTTGTTAGGAGGACAACTTTAGCCTACAGTCTAGGGCCCGACCACAGGAGCACTGCAGAAGCTATCTTGTTCATTATTCATGGTGAAGACCAGGAGTTGCATAGTCGACGTCCAAGAGCAACTTATCAGCAGTTGTAAAGAAGTGAGTTTTCTCATTGGACTTGCTCTAGGACCAGGTATAACTCGCTAAAACGATCCTTTCGATTTCATAGTAGTTGACACGATCTTGCTGTTATGGAAATATGGATAGATAAAAAAAAAATTCTACTACTATACTCGGTGCCTATATTTCCCAACATAATTAACCACCATCATATATTGGCATTAGGGTTAGGTTTAACAATATAAGTTACATTGAAACTACAATTCAGCATTCAAAACAAATCCTAACCCTTGGCATACTTATTGGATCATGGATGCATAAGGTATAGCATCACCATTAAATCCCACACCATCATCAAGTATGGATCAATGCATAATACCAAACTTAACCATAACTTGTTGCATTAAGGTTAAGTGTAACAAGATATGCTACATTAAGATTACACGTCCACTCATTATGGTGACTATCCATTTCCTTCATATGAGGTCAAAGGTAAGACTACATGATTAAGGAAAACCTCCTTCGGATTCAACATTATTCTAACCAAACCAACATGCCACAAGAATCAACCCAAAACTATTACATGAGAGAAGATAAAACCATTAGTTGTAACACAAGCAACCATCTTAAGCAAATCTCTTTATAAAACCATCGATTTGTGGCATTAGTTGAGTCACCATACCATCTAGTCAAGCCATCATTTAACTAAATAGAAAGCACCATTGGTTATTGGAACGCATCCCACCATAGGTTGATCACATGAAGAAAACCATCAGTTGACATTATGACAAGTACCATTGGTTGATCACCTAAAGAAGTCCATCAGTTGTAGGGTCCAAGAACACCATCGATTGTGACACTCATGTCACCATTAGTTGGACCATCAGATCATGAGCCCAAGAAACCATTGGTTGAGATCCAAGACAACCATTGGTTGATGACCCAAGTTGTCCATCAGTTGTGGCACTCAGTGAGGCCATTGGTTTTTAGCAACATGTAAGAAAATTGATCTAAAAACAAAGGAGAAGTTGTCATGTTTTGAATCAAAAAGAGACATCTCTTAACCCTTCACATATAAGTATTAAAACCATCAAATCATAGTAACCAAATCATCAGTTGTTAAGGGGAAATCATGCCCATCAGTTGTTCTTAAGAAAAGATCCCAAAATAGTAGAAAACGATCCCTATCAGTTGGCACACAAAAGCCAAACAAAACATCAAGAGAGCTAGACTGTCTGGTCATGTTCTTAGGTGTAAATACAGCCATAGTGCCCTAAGTGAACCATCGTTTGGAGCCACTTGAGGAGAGCATTAGAACCACCCACTTGGGGAAACATAGACATAGATTCTAAAAATCAAAAGAGAAACATAGACATAGATTCTAAAAATCAAAAGAAGACACAAACATCACCATGGTACCTGCTATCGATTGGCACATCAAGGCCAAGACAAATAACAAAGGAACCAAACCATCAGATTGCAAAGAAAGGAATCTAAATAGGTCACAAACCCTAATTTTTAACCATCGTTTGGTAAGCCTGAACCATCATTCATTCATATGAAAGAAAAGTCCAGAGTTTTTTCTACCAAGAAGAGTATGTGCACAAAGTTTTAGGTCCATTCATGGAGAGAAACTACTTAAGGATCATCATATAATCTTAAACCCTAGGCAAGGTATCTTGTTTTAGCTTAGAACTTTGTTTTTAAGCAAGATTAGGTATAAGCCAGATAGTAGTAAGAAATAAATGTGAGGTGGGTTATAAAACTCACCTCTAGGAAGAAGACCAAGCTCCAAATAGCAAGAAATCTCGAGCAAAGGAGGTAGGAAACCCTAGTTTTAGCTTTGAACTCAGTCAAGCTAGCTCTTTGTCCTCAAGGGAAGCAAACCCTAGGTCAAGGGAGTAAGAAAGATAAGGTCTTTTAGTTTTAGAGAAAGATACACCATGAGAAACCATCATTCTATCCATGAATAAGGAATAAGAAGATATAATATCAAGAGAAACAAAGGATAAACTTACTAGCTTAGGTCCAGAACAAGTAAAGATCTTAACAAACCCTAAAGGAGGGTAGATCCAAGCTCTAGCCACACATGCAAGAAGATCACCCACCTACTTCTACCTTGGACACCATCTTTGAAGCTAAATAGGAAAGTGTGAATCTATAGATAGCAGGGAAGAGATAAGGGTCCAAAAGTTTCATTTTGGTGCTAAAGGAAAGGTATATAAAATAAAGCTTACGGATAAGGGAGAAGAGAAACTTGAGGTGTCCTACTAAGTTGTCATGTGTCAAAGTTCATTTTGCATGTAAAATAGAAGGTCCATCAGATTTTCTTCTTCCTAACCATTGTTTTTTGGGGCTATAAGGACAATATACCTTCAACCTAGTCTAGTCATCGGCCTCCACTACTTACTAGAGCCATCGGGTCCCACACTTAGCCACAAAGAGCCAAAAAGGAGCAATATGCCCCACCATCGGTTGAAGGCCATAAACCACTTCAACCATCGTGGGTGAACCATAGACCTCCCTACATATATAGGAACCATATTATGTCACCCTTATAATGCCAAATCATCAGATTCCATGGTTACACACCTAGTAACTCCATCATCCATGCATAGGGAAAAACCCTAGTTCTCACCTCTCATCCAAAGGTACAAAAAGGTTCCCCAAGGTTCTAGAACATCAAAACTGATATAAAAACTTATGAAAAATCATTCACATGTGACATATTGCAAGAAAAACCTCAGATATGGGTAAATTACATAAAATTCCAAAATGTGCACAAAATTGCATAACTTGCACAAACAATGTCCAAACTAGACCAAACTTGAAACTTAAGGTTCTCACATGACATAAAAGCATCTCAAAAGGTTTAGTTAAGGTTTTAAGTACTTAATTATGATGATAAAGCACGTTCAACCATTTAATCAAAGTTAGGGGTCTCACATTTGAGATGCTATTTTATGCCCTGTTAAGAATGGATAGGGCTTTTAGGAGTCAAGTGTGAGAGATATTTACATATATGTTTTTTATGGAATATGTCAAAATAGAAAAGAACTACTTGATCTCCCTTCCAATTCCCAATATGTTTCTTTCATTACATGTAGATCCTCATCATGAAGAAAGAGACATTTAAAAGAAAATTTATCCAAATATTATTGGGACCTTTAAATTTGTTATAAGAAAAAGGCTATCTAACCTTTGACTCTTATGTAGGATATTTCATAGAGCCTTAATTGTTTCTTATTGACATCACCATTCTACGTGAAACGTGTGATCTGTAGCATCCCACTCTTGCTATGCAATTTTTCCAATATATTTTATTCCTTGCATGCTCTTTTCCGAATTAGATAATTGTTGAGGACTTAAATGCAATTTGCCCATGTTAGTTTTGTAAAATCATTTTATTATGTCCAATTGCTCTCTTAACCTTGTTCTATTTAAAGAAAATGTTTCCATATATATATATATATATATATATATATATATATATATATATATATATATATATATATATATATATATATATATATATATATATATATATATATATATATATATATATATATATATATGCTCTTTGTTTAAGAAAATGAGAATAAATGCTTTATGTCAAATTTCCTCTCTCATATGGTAATTAGTGATTTACTTGTTTAAATTGTTTGTTTAATGGCCTCCATATTGTTAATTGAAAATAAATAATGTTGAGTGCACGTTTTCATGTTTTGCAATTCTTATTTGAGAAATTAATAGTTTTACATGCACTAATCATAACCATTTAAGTGCAAGTAATGATTTCTGCTAAATTAGGCCTAAAACGTGTACAAGCATAAAATCTAACCCCACAGGAATATTCTAGACACCCTAATGTACCTATGGTTCAAATTTGAACCCATTATGACCATGTTTGACCTCCCAATTAAATTGAGAGAGATTTGAATATTGTTTGACCTAGGATTTAATTCAATTTCATTGATCGCATTGATTTCCCTAAGATTTCAGTTTTATTTCTCATGTCACGTGCCTATGATTTTGATTTACTGATCCGTGCATCTGTGACTGTTGGATCGGGATCCAGCAGTGTTTTAGTCTTCTTCTTCCTCCGCTTATTTCGCGAGCAACAGCCGTTACAGACCGGCTTGATTGCGAGCTTTCAATCTCGGTCGTTTCTCGATAGTTTTGCTTGATTTCTTCCCCATCGAATCTGTGAGGTCAATCTGATCCATGCGAGCCTTTACTCGCCTTCTCCCTCGGCCTATACAAGAAACGCCCAAATAGGGCTCGCAAACCCCCCTTGCACAGACACCACTACAGCCGCTAACACCTCCATTTGAGCAACCTGAGAGCACCACCAACCCCCAAGTGACACTCCTCCACCATCAATTTCCCCTCCTATGCCCTCACGAGCCCCGACCTACTCGCTTTTGGTTTTAGGCGACCTTGGCTTCACCACTGGCTTTTTACAGCACCTCCGGTCAAATTAATGGTTAGGTAACCATCGAGGGACCTTCTTCCTTCTTTCTCTATCGTTGTTTTGCCTCACCATCGCCCTTGCTAGCGGGTCCTATAGAGCCGCCGCCTGTGATTGTCGGCGCTAGCTGCCATGGCACCACAGTGGACTCTAGGCCACAGAGACGACACCTCCGATCTCATTTGGCCTCAAGGATAGATTATCGATCCTCTTTGGGCACCCTATTGCCTGTTGTTCTTGGCTTGGGTATCCGAGACTACTCCCCTATTTTTGCGGTGTTTTTCGACATATTGGGAGTTTAGATCCTTGCCCCATCATCCTGACCAGTCGACTGACTTCACTGGACCTTAAGGATGCATCGTCACCCCTCCTTTCTTGCTCTTGGGTATGCTTGTGCCTCTTCGTTCCCAGCAGCAACCCGTCATCAGCACGAGGTGGTCCTGGTGCTTTAGAGCACCATTGAGCCTGACCTTCGGCTTGTCGGCTCCGTTCTGATGCAAGGAAGCATCTAGCAGTCGCAACGTCTTGAGGGCTTGCGCCCTTGCGAGCTTGGGTTGGAGACAAAACCTCCTGATCGTGTGCTCGACACCATGGCTGAGGGGTGAAGAATCTAGGTCCTGCAATGACCTTGGTAACCCTGCCAGCGTCGTTCGATGTTTTCAACCGCGAAGGGCATTTTTGGGTTTTCATACCCTGTTCCTTGATCAATGAGGCAAACCTCATTGTTGATTTGGCTGAGCCTAATTGGGCCAAATAAGAAAGCTGGCCCACTGATTCCGGATTTGGATATATATTTATCTACGTGGCTTTATCTCGATTTGTGATTGGTCAATTCCTTAGAAATTCGTATTTAATCATCTGATTATCAGAAAAATCTACAAAAATATGTTTTGGAAAGGATTTTTGATGAGGAATCTGATTTTGTGGTTTTATCAACTAATTTTGTTGTTTTCATATCTCAATATTTATATGGACAAATTAGGGTTTCAAGTTGTATAATGAAAGACATACATGTTATTTCAGGTGTTTAAAAGGATCCAATCTGTCAAACCAGGTTTGACCTAGGTGTTTTAGCTCAAGGTAAGTGGGCCATGCTCGTGGCATAGTAAACTTGATTTATTGAATGTTTATGAATATTGTTAATCACTTTATGTTAAAGTCATCACAAATGTATGTTTTCCTTCAAGTATATGATTATTGAATGTTGGTTTGCTATAATCTAAGTCTAAGTGTTGAAACCACAATTGTGTTATGAATTATGGTTAAGGAACATGAAACCAAGATTAAGAGGGAAGAGATTCCCATCCAGGCTTAAGAGGGAGAAATTATATTATGTTTCATGGGGAGAAATCCCAATTATGTTCAAGAGGGAGTAATCCCAATTAAGATGAAGTTTAGGTTATTAAGAAGATACCTAAGTCTAAGAAAGATCATGGTTAATGGAATTTGATTTAGATTTATATGAACCTTGTTATGGGCTTTCCGAGCATTATGGGCCCCTTATGGGGCATTAAGAGAGGAGCATATACTTCTAGTCATATTCTTCATGTAAAAGATGCCAAGAAATGATTAATGTTAATGCATGTTCATGTTTATGTCAAATCAAGTTATATGTTATTTTTATGCTTTATAACATGCCAATGCCGCTTACTCACCATGTTTGTTTTTCCTTTGCATGGCTGGGGACGAGATGTCCGCAGACGTTGGAGCTAAAGGGAAGGAGACCTCTTGAGAAGATTTCAAGCATCCAAGATCTTAGGAGTTGTTTCCCGGTGGGACGTCCATCTATGGAGATCCTATCTTTACATGATTATCTAGTTTATGTTGAGTATACCTTTAGAAGCATGATGTAGCTTTCTTTCCAAGAACTCATGTATGAATCTATGTTTCTATGAATGCCAAGTGTTGTTTATTTCTTGTTATGAGATCATGCATGTGACAATCCCTCCCTGATATGCCAAGTACCCCACATTATCGATAATGCTGGGGATTAGGCTATGCTTCCGCTGGTTACGTAAGAAACCCTAGGGAGGGGTGTTACATTAATGGTATCAGAGAAAGGAATAGATGGCCACCAAGGAAACACTAGAGATTCATATTATGTTCTAATATCATGTTATGTTTACCCTTTCAGATGGCCCCTAAGAAGAAGGAGAAGGTTGGGGAGTCAAGGCCCTCACAAGGATCCTCTAGTGGAGATAAGACTGAAGACATGAACCACACCCCTCCACCAGTCACCCTAGATGCCTTAGTAGCAGCCTTGACCAATGCCCTACAACCTAGAGCTCCACCTAGGGTACATGAGATCTCCCTCATAGATTTCTTGAAGATTAGACCCGATGCTTTCCATGGTGAAGATGAGGTTGATGTAGTAACCAAGGTTGAGGAATGGCTTAGCAACATGGAACATTTCTTTAGAGACTTAGAGTGTCCCCCGCGTAGTAGGGTTAGATTTGCCACCCATATGCTCAAGGGTGAAACTCGTACTTGGTGGGAAAACCTCTTAGCCTCTAGGTAAGATGATGACCCTCCTTTCTCTTGGGGTGAGTTTGTAGAAGTCTTTAATGACCATTATGTATCTGAAGCCATGTTAGAAAGGAAGGAGGACGAGTTTGTTAACCTTAAGCAGGTGGGTGACATGACTGTCACTGAGTATGCCATGAAGTTTCGTAAGCTCCAAAAGTATGGTCTTGAGTACACTGAGCAAAAGAGAGCTAAGAAGTTCATTAGAGGGCTTAAACCTGACCTAAGTTATTCCTTGTCCGGTAGAGGACATAGGACCATGCAATCAGCCTTGGATGCAGCCCTAGAGTTGGAGGATCACCCTGGGAGGAATCATAAGAAGGAGGTACCCCAAAAAAATCGCCACCATCAACCCCCTCCTCCCTCCAACCACAAGAGAAAAGCCCCTGAGCCTTCTTCTGAGAATGGGAGAACCCCATGCCCTACATGTAAGAGACATCGTGGTGGTCCTTGTAGGTTTGGGACTTCTGTTTGCTACTATTGTGGTGAGGAAGGGCATATCAAGCCTAATTACCCTAAACTTGCAAAGAAGGATCCTAACCATAACCAAGCTAAGAACCCTAATCCTCCACCCAAGGTTAAGCCAAGGCTCTTCACAATGCAAATGTCAGATGGAGCAGAGGAAAATGATCAAGGTAAGGGTAGTTAAGTAATTTATGTTGAATCATAATGCTTTGTTTATGTATGCTTCTTTTATAGTAAAATTTGTATGGAAAATTTGCAAGTTTAAGTGAACCCTTAAGGTGGGTAGAAACTATAGGAAATTTCGAGGACGAAATTTATTTAAGGTGGGTAGAATAGTAACATCCCACTCTTGCTATGCAATTTTTCCAATATATTTTATTCCTTGCATGCTCTTTTCCTAATTAGATAATTGTTGAGGACTTAAATGCAATTTGCCCATGTTAGTTTTGTAAATTCATTTTATTATGTCCAATTGCTCTCTTAACCTTGTTCTATTTAAAGAAAATGTTTCCAAATATATATATATGCTCTTTGTTTAAGAAAATGAGAATAAATGCTTTATGTCAAATTTCCTCTCTCATATGGTAATTAGTGATTTACTTGTTTAAATTGTTTGTTTAATGGCCTCCATATTGTTAATTGAAAACAAATAATGTTGAGTGCACGTTTTCATGTTTTGCAATTCTTATTTGAGAAATTAATAGTTTTATATGCACTAATCATAACCATTTAAGTGCAAGTAATGATTTCTGCTAAATTAGGCCTAAAACGTGTACAAGCATAAAATCTAACCCCACAGGAATATTCTAGACACCCTAATGTACCTATGGTTCAAATTTGAACCCATTATGACCATGTTTGACCTCCCAATTAAATTGGGAGAGATTTGAATATTGTTTGACCTAGGATTTAATTCAATTTCATTGATCGCATTGATTTCCCTAAGATTTCAGTTTTATTCCTCATGTCACGCGCCTGTGATTTTGATTTATTGATCCGCGCATCTATGACCATTGGATCAGGATCCAGCAGTGCTTTAGTCTTCTTCTTCCTCCGCTTATTTCGTGAGCAACAGCCGTTACAGACCGGATTGATTGCGAGCTTTCAATCTCGGTCGTTTCTCGACGGTTTTGCTTGATTTGTTCCCCAACGAATCCGTAAGGTCAATCTGATCCATGCGAGCCCTTACTCGCCTTCTCCCTCGGCCTATACAAGAAATGCCCAAATAGGGCTCGCAAACCCCCCTTGCACAGACACCACTGCAGCCGCTAACACCTCCATTTGAGCAACCTGAGAGCACCACCGACCCCCAAGCGACACTCCTCCACCATCAATTTCCCCTCCTACACCCTCACGAACCCCGACCTACTCACTTTTGGTTTCAGGCAACCTTGGCTTCACCGCTGGCTTTTTACAGCACCTCCGGTCAAATTAATGGTTAGGTAACCATCGAGGGACCTTCTTCCTTCTTTCTCTATCGATGTTTTGTCTCACGATCTCCCTTGCTAGCGGGTCCTATAGAGCCGCCGCCTATGCTTGACGATGCTAGCCGCCATGGCACCACAGTGGACTCTAGGCCGCAGAGACGACACCTCTGATCTCGTTTGGCCTCAAGGATAGATTACCGATCCTCTTTGGGCACCCTATTGCATGTTTTTCTTGGCTTGGGTATCCGAGACTACTCCCCTATTTTTGCGGTGTTTTCTGACGGATTGGGAGTTTAGATCCTCACCCCATCATCCTGACCAGTCGACTGACTTCACCGGACCTTAAGGATGCATCGTCACTCCTCCTTTCGTGCTCTTGGGTACGTTTGTGCCTCTTCGTTCCCAGTAGCAAACCGTCATCAGCACGAGGTGGTCCTGGTGCTTCAGAGCACCATTAAGCCTGACCTTTGGCTCGTCGGCTCCGTTCTGATGCAAGGAAGCATCTGGCAGTCGCAACGTATTGAGGGCTTGTGCCCTTGCGAGCTTGGGTTGGAGACAAAACCTTCTGATCGTGTGCTCGATGCCATGGCTGAGGGGTGAAGAATCCAGGTCCTGCAATGACCTTGGTAACCCTGCCAGCGTCGTTCGATGTTTTCAACCGCAAAGGGCATTTTTGGGTTTTCATACCCTGTTCCTTGATCACTGAGGCAAGCCTCATTGCTGATTTGGCTGAGCCTAATTGGGCCAAATAAGAAAGTTGGCCCACTGATTCCGAATTTGGATATATATTTATCTACGCGGCTTTATCTCGATTTGTGATTGGTCAATTCCTTAGAAATTTGTATTTAATCGTCTGATTATCAGAAAAATCTACAAAATATGTTTTGGAAAGGATTTTCAATGAGAAATCTGATTTTGTGGTTTTTATTGACTAATTTTGCTGTTTTTATATCTCAATATTTATATGGACAAATTAGGGTTTCAGGTCGTATAATGAAAGACATACATGTTATTTCAGGTGTTTAAAAGGATCCAATCTGTCAAACCAGGTTTGACCTAGGTGTTTTATCTCAAGGTAAGCGGGCCATGCCCTTGGCATAGTAAACTTGATTTATTGAATGTTTATGAATATTGTAAATCACTTTATGTTAAAGTCATGACAAATGCATGTTTTCCTTCAAGTATATGATTATTGAATGCTGGTTTGCTATAATCTAAGTCTAAGTGTAGAAACCACAATTATATTATGAATTATGGTTAAGGAACATGAAACCAAGATTAAAAGGGAAGAGATTCCCATCCAGGATTAAGAGGGAGAAATCCCATTATGTTTCATGGGGAGAAATCCCAATTATGTTCAAGAGGGAGTAATCCCAATTAAGATCAAGTTTAGGTTATTAAAAAGATAACTAAGTCTAAGAAAGATCTTTATTAATGGAATTTGATTTAGATTTATATGCACCTTGTTATGGGATTTCTCAGCATTATGGGCTTTCCGAGCAATTATGGGCTTTCCGAGCATTATGGGCTCCTTATGGGGCATTAAGAGAGGAGCATATACTTCTAGTCAAATTCTTCATGTAAAATATGCCAAGAAATGATTAATGTTAATGCATGTTCATGTTTATGTCAAATCAAGTTATATTTTATTTTTATGCTTTATAACATGCCAATGCCGCTTACTCACCATGTTTGTTTTTCCTTTGCATGGCTGGGGATGAGATGTCCGCAGACGTTGGAGCTAAAGGGAAGGAGACCTCTTGAGAATATTTCAAGCATCCAAGATCTTAGGAGTTGTTTCCTGGTGGGACGTCCATCTATGGAGATCCTATCTTTTTCATGATTATCTAGTTTATGTTTAGTATACCTTTAGAAGCATGATGTAGCTTTCTTTCCAAGAACTCATGTATGAATCTATGTTTCTATGAATGCCAAGTGTTGTTTATTTCTTGTTATGAGATCATGCATGTGACAATCCCTCCCTGATATGCCAAGTACCCCACATTACGGATAATGCTGGGGATCAGGCTGTGCTTCCGCTGGTTACGTAAGAAACCCTAGCGAGGGGTGTTACATTAATGGTATCAGAGCAAGGAATAGATGGCCACTAAGGCAACACTAGGGATTCATATTATGTTCTAATATCACGTTATGTTTACCCTTTCAGATGGCCCCTAAGAAAAAGGAGAAGGTTGGGGAGTCAAGGCCCTCACAAGGATCCTCTAGTGGTGATAAGACTGAAGACATGAACCACACCCCTCCACCAGTCACCCTAGATGCCTTAGCAGCAGCCTTGACCAATGCCCTCCAACCTAGAGCTCCACCTAGGGTACATGAGATCTCCCTCATAGATTTCTTGAAGATTAGACCTGATGCTTTCCATGGTGAAGATGAGGTTGATGTAGTAACCAAGGCTGAGTAATGTCTTAGCAACATGGAACATTGCTTTAGAGACTTATAGTGTCCCCCACGTAGTAGGGTTAGATTTGCCACCCATATGCTCAAGGGTGCATCCCGTACTTGGTGGGAAAACCTCTTAGCCTCTAGGGAAGATGATGACCCTCCTTTCTCTTGGGGTGAGTTTGTAGAAGTCTTTAATGACCATTATGTATCCGAAGCCATGTTAGAAAGGAAGGAGGACGAGTTTGTTAACCTTAAGCAGGTGGGTGACATGACTGTCACTGAGTATGCCATGAAGTTTCGTAAGCTCCAAAAGTATGGTCTTGAGTACACTGAGCAAAAGAGAGCTAAGAAGTTCATTAGAGGGCTTAAACTTGACCTAAGTTATGCCTTGTCTGGTAGAGGACATAGGACCATGCAATCAGCCTTGGATGCAGCCCTAGAGTTGGAGGATCACCTTGGGAGGAATCATAAGAAGGAGGTACCCCAAAACAATCATCACCATCAACCCCCTCCACCCTCCAACCACAAGAGAAATGCCCCTGAGCCTTCTTTTGAGAATGGGAGAACCCCATGCCCTACATATAAGAGAAATCATGGTGGTCCTTGTAGGTATGGGACTTCTGTTTGCTACTATTATTGTGAGGAAGGGCATATCAAGCCTAATTGCCCTAAACTTGCAAAGAAGGATCCTAATCATAACCAAGCTAAGAACCCTAATCCTCCACCCAAGGTTAAGCCAAGGCTCTTCACCATGCAAATGTCAGATGGAGAAGAGGAAACTGATCAAGGTAAGGGTAGTTAAGTAATTTATGTAGAATCATAATGCTTTGTTTATGTATGCTTCTTTTATAATAAACTTTGTATGGAAAATTTGCAAGTTTATGTGAACCCTTAAGGTGGGTAGAAACTCTAGGAAATTTCGAGGACAAAATTTATTTAATGTGGGTAGAATTGTAACATCCCACTCTTGCTATGCAATTTTTCCAATATATTTTATTCCTTGCATGCTCTTTTCCTAATTAGATAATTGTTGAAGACTTAAATGCAATTTTCCCATGTTAATTTTGTAAAATCATTTTATTATGTCCAATTTCTCTCTTAACCTTGTTCTATTTAAAGAAAATGTTTCCATATATATATATATATATATATATATATATATATATATATATATATATGCTCTTTGTTTAAGAAAATGAGAATAAATGCTTTATGTCAAATTTCCTCTCTCATATGGTAATTAGTGATTTACTTGTTTAAATTGTTTTTTTAATGGCCTCCATATTATTAATTGAAAACCAATAATGTTGAGTGCATGTTTTCATGTTTTGCAATTCTTATTTGAGAAATTAATAGTTTTATATGCACTAATCATAACCATTTAAGTGCAAGTAATGATTTCTGCTAAATTACACCTAAAACGTGTACAAGCATAAAATCTAACCCCACAGGAATATTCTAGACACCGTAATGTACCTATGGTTCAAATTTGAACCCATTATGACCATGCTTGACCTCCCAATTAAATTGGGAGATATCTGAATATTGTTTGACCTAGGATTTAATTCAATTTCATTGATCGCATTGATTTCCCTAAGATTTCAGTTTTATTCCTCATGTCACGCACCTGTGATTTTGATTTACTGATCTGCGCATCTGTGACCATTGGATCGGGATCCAGCAGTGCTTTAGTCTTCTTCTTCCTCCGCTTATTTTCGTGAGCAACAACCGTTACAGACTGGTTTATTGCGAGCTTTCAATCTCAGTCATTTCTCGACAGTTTTGCTTGATTTCTTCCCCATCGAATCCGTGAGGTCAATCCGATCCGTGCGAGCCCTTACTCTCCTTCTCCCTCGGCCTATACAAGAAATGCCCAAATAGGGCTCGCAAACCCCCCTTGCACAGACACCACTACAGCCGCTAACACCTCCATTTGAGCAACCTGAGAGCACCACCGACCCCCAAGCGACACTCCTCCACCATCAATTTCCCCTCCTACGCCCTCACGAGCCCCGACCTACTTGATTTTGGTTTCAGGCGACCTTGCCTTCACCGCTGGCTTTTTACAGCACCTCCGGTCAAATTAATGGTTAGGTAACCATCAAGGGACCTTCTTCCTTCTTTCTCTATCGTTGTTTTGCCTCACCATCACCCTTACTAGCGGGTCCTATAGAGCCGCTGCCTGTGCTTGTCAGCGCTAGCCGCCATGGCACCACAATGGACTCTAGGCCACAGAGACGGCACATCCGATCTCGTTTGGCCTCAAGGATAGATTACCGATCCTCTTTGGGCACCCTGTTGCCTGTTGTTCTTGGCTTGGGTATCCGAGACTACTCCCTTGTTTTTGCGGTGTTTTCCGATGGATTGGGAGTTTAGATCCTCGCCCCTTCATCCTGACCAGTCGACTGACTTCACCGAACCTTAAGGATGCATCGTCACCCCTCCTTTCCTGCTCTTGGGTACGTTTGTGCCTCTTCGTTCCCAGCAGCAACCCGTCATCAGCACGAGGTGGTCATGGTGCTTCAGAGCACCATTGAGCCTGACCTTTGGCTCGTCGGCTCCGTTCTGATGCAAGGAAGCATCTGGCAGTCACAACGTCTTGAGGGCTTACGCCCTTACGAGCTTGGTTTGGCGACAAAACCTCTTGATTGTGTGCTTGACACCATGGCTAAGGGGTGAAGAATCCAGGTCCTGCAATGACCTTGGTAACCCTGCCAGTGTCGTTCGATGTTTTCAACCGCGAAGGGCATTTTCGGGTTTTCATACCATGTTCCTTGATCACTGAGGCAAGCCTCATTGCTGATTTGGCTGAGCCTAATTGGGCCAAATAAGAAAGCTGGCCCACTGATTCCGGATTTGGATATATATTTATCTACGTGGCTTTATCTCGATTTGTGATTGGTCAATTCCTTAGAAATTCGTATTTAATTGTCTAATTATCAGACAAATCTACAAAAATATGTTTTGGAAAGGATTTTCGATGAGGAATCTGATTTTGTGGTTTTTATCGACTAATTTTGTTGTTTTCATATCTCAATATTTATATGGACAAATTAGGGTTTTAGGTTGTATAATGAAAGACATACATGTTATTTCAGGTGTTTAAAAGGATCCAATCTGTCAAACCAGGTTTGACCTAGGTGTTTTAGCTCAAGGTAAGCGGGCCATGCCCTTGGCATAGTAAACTTGATTTATTGAATGTTTATGAATATTGTTAATCACTTTATGTTAAAGTCATGACAAATGTATGTTTTCCTTCAAGTATATGATTATTGAATGCTGGTTTTCTATAATCTAAGTCTAAGTGTAGAAACCACAATTATGTTATGAATTATGGTTAAGGAACATGAAACCAAGATTAAGAGGGAAGAGATTCCCATCTAGGCTTAAGAGGGAGAAATCCCATTATGTTTCATGGGGAGAAATCCCAATTATGTTCAAGAGGGAGTAATCCCAATTAAGATCAAGTATAGGTTATTAAGAAGATAACTAAGTCTAAGAAAGATCATGGTTAATGGAATTTGATTTAGATTTATATGCACCTTGTTATGGGCTTTCCGAGCATTATGGGCTTTCTGAGAAATTATGGGCTTTCCGAGCATTATGGGCTCCTTATGGGGCATTAAGAGAGGAGCATATACTTCTAATCAAATTCTTCATGTAAAAGATACCAAGAAATGATTAATGTTAATGCATGTTCATGTTTATGTCAAATCAAGTTATATGTTATTTTTATGCTTTATAACATGCCAATGTCGCTTACTCACCATGTTTGTTTTTCCTTTGCATGGCTGGGGATGGGATGTCCGCAGACGTTGGAGCTAAAGGGAAGGAGACCTCTTGAGAAGATTTCAAGCATCCAAGATCTTAGGAGTTGTTTCCTGGTGGGACGTCCATCTATGGAGATCCTATCTTTTTCATGATTATCTAGTTTATGTTTAGTATACCTTTAGAATCATGATGTAGCTTTCTTTCCAAGAACTCATGTATGTATGAATCTATGTTTCTATGAATGCCAAGTGTTGTTTATTTCTTGTTATGAGATCACGCATGTGACAATCCCTCCCTGATATGCCAAGTACCCCACATTATGGATAATGCAGGGGATTAGGCTGTGCTTCCACTGGTTACTTAAGAAACCCTAGGGAGGGGTGTTACATGATCCTAGGATCATAACTAAACATGTCTAGGTGGTCAGGGCCTTTTGTGAAACATACATATAAACAAAAAAATGTTAATTAATCACAAGCTAAACATTAGAGTAAAAATCAAATCACGAATATTTTTTTAGAAACTAATTAGAGAATCAATAAGATCTAACTTATCCTTCACATGTTATCTCTTATATAACATTTGAGGAGAACATACACATCACATGTACACATTGTTTCCAACATGTACTGCACACATAAAAGAATAACATGTGCATTGCCGCACACACCATTATGATATAACTATCTCTTAGTTTAATGTATTTTTAATGCCAAAGTGATCATCAATGTGTATGTTTTCAATCAAATACTATTTTTAATTATTTCTAAAGTATTTATTAATCTATTTAATATAATATTTCAAGGAACTAATTGTTACATGTTTCATTACAAGAAATTTGAATCCAATTGCTAAGATCATCAACATTTCCACTTTCAAGTTGACACTATCAATGTTTTATCCTTTTGAGACAAAACTAGACACTAGAGTGTGATCTATCCAGGAATCACGATTGACATATCAACCCTAGAAATGATAGTATCAACAATACTGCTAAAATTTGCATCATTTCTGGGAGCTTAGGTTGATGTAACAACCCAAAGTCTATACTATCGATCGATTGCATCAGTTGCAACCAAGTTAATTATTTTCATCCTATAGTTGAGAGCTAAGATGAGCATCAGAAGAATGAAGACCTAATAATGAGGGAAAGTTGTCTTATCTTACTTTATACATTCTTGTATACGGAAGAGGGAGAGGAGAGGAGAAAAGAGAGCTTTGAAACCACATGAATCTAAAGGGAAAATAGACTAGTGGAAACCACCCAGAATTGTCACTGGCCTTTCTACTAGTATCTTCTATATACTTTCTTCTTTCTTTCACAATTCTTAAGATTAGTTTATTATTCTCTCCTTTGTGTGGATTAAACTCAATCATAAGGAACTAACTCTTTTTATAGAATTTGGAGTAGCCTAGTGTGGAAGCACTATTTGTGTTATATCTCATTCATGTATCTATATTTTCTTTGGATCTCATGAGTGCAAGAGTGTTTCTTGTTGAATATTTGATGAATGCATATTCATCATGCAACTCAATTACCATATTGGGTCAAAATTCGATTCAATACACTCAATTTCACTCACTAAACATCATAATGTATCACAAAGTGCAAAATTACTTAATCAGTTCAATTATCAAGGTTCTTAACTGAATTTATGTTGATTCGATGCAGGTCTTGATGAGGTTGAACAATCAACTGGGACCCACCTTTCAACCTTCACTCACCTTTGGTTATGACCAATTAGTCTGACCAATCAGTTTGACCAAATGGTCTCACCATTCGATCTTGCCAAATGATCCCGACTTAGTGGCTTCATCCATTTGGTTTCGACCTTTCGGTCTTAGCCGTTCATCCATTCGGTCTCAGACTACGAACACATCCACACCATATGATCTTGGATCTATGACCCTCGTTGATTTGAGCTAATATTTTTGGTCTCAACCTGCCCAATCGGTCTCTTGTTCTAACGATCCCTCAAGACCATGTGAGCAGCACTTGCTCGAAACTGTTTGAGCAATCTCTCAAGACCGCATGAGGACCTAACTTCCTGGTTCCCATCTTCTACCATTATCTTCAACCTCAGAAACCCTACCTAACCTACTTCCAGTCATCCACCTAAATCCTATTGCGTCCAAGCTCAACCTGCATCAACACGATCGCGCAGCCACCTCCTCACACCAGCACCAATCGATCACCTCTGCTCCCACACCTTCTTCTTCCTCCCGCCATCACAGCTCTGCAACCCTATCTTCCCCAGCACTGACAACACTACCTATAACCTCGTTGTACCTACGTTGCGCCACATGCTCAACCTGGACCTGTAACCTAGGTAGTGCACGGTCTCAGATGGATAAAACAGCAGCCCAAGACCGTTCGGATGGAGGGAGTCAGAGATCATTTGCTTTGCGCGAAGAAAGACCAGTTGCACATCGATCGACCGAGACCGATCGGTAGTCCTAAACTAATTGGTTGTGATCAGTCCCTGAGACCGATACGATCATGAGCCCATGAGCAGACCGTTTGGGCACGATAGAGACTCCAAGATCGTATGGAGGCAGACTGCACAAATCGTTTGGAGCTATGGTCGTCAGGACCGTTTAGATCATGATCGGTCTTATAGACTGATAGAACGACGCCCAGTCCAAGACCACATGGACTCATGAGCGAGACCGATGGAGTGGGCAACACCGAGACCGTTTGGATCAAAGGGTTGAGAGACCGATAGAGCCAAGGGATGGAGACCGTTTGGAGGGCGGTGTTGCAAGACCATTTGGAAAAGGTCTGTGCGATATTGTTTGATGTTGTTGGCTCTACCAAACTGAATGAAAAAGGGATGCATGCAAGACCGTTTAGTCACATGTAAGCAAACCGTTTGGATGTCCATTACACTAAACCGTATGGAAAAGGTCTTGCAAGACTATTTGATAAAGGCATGTATACCAAGACTGTATGGACACCTACAACAACCAAACCGTATGGTCACTTAACCACAGATCGTATGGTGGACACATACCAAAAACATGAGTACCCCATCTAGGCCTATAAATAGGACCACAAGGGTCCTCATTTGGGCATCGGTTCGGAGACGCCGACAGGCTGCCTGTACACAGGTCTGATCCAGTTCTATCCATACTGTTGTCATTTCACCTACCACCCGTGCTGCAATCAAGGAGACCGAGAAGAGAAGAAAAGAGGAGTGAGAAAGACTACCCGGTCTGTCTTAGGGTCCCTCGTTCTTCGTCCAGATCTGCTTTGACACGATGTAGAAGACCGCATCATCTTCACTGACCTACGACCACCTTCTACATCATGTTCATGGTTGATTCCTCTCTCTTTCTTATTCTTCTTATTTCTCACACCATGAGTGAGTAGTTCCTTTTCAATGGGGTGCGAGGACTAGCCCCACTGCCCATGCATTCATGTCTTTTCATTTAACATTCCAAGGTAATGTATATAACTTTTCACTTCGTTGCTAATTGATATGCTTGTAGTTGATTACCTGCTTGCTTTCATCTCGTTCTTATCTTCATAGTGTAGAATGTTGATTAATGAGGTAGACTCCTTGACGAGAAATCTGATAGGGTTCCTTGAGGTTGCAAGTGTGTGATCCATGAGGGGACGAGCCATGCAGCCTACGGTGACACTTCTGTGGTCTAAATATCCCTCAGGAAGGACCACAGCCTTAGTTGGATGTTTTATCTTCTCGTTAATCGTCGATGTTTTCTTGCAGACTATTTTCCTATATGCGTTTCGATTAGCACAATTGACTCTCAGACTAGAAATAGAATGGGGTTCCTTGAGGTCGTAAGTGTATGATCCATGAGGGGATGAGCCATCTAGCCCATGATAAAGCTTCTATGGTCTAAACATCCCTCAGGGAGGACCACAACCTTAGTTGGATGTTGTATCTTTGGAACCGTAAGTGCATTATCTGGATGGCGACGAGAAATCTGATGCCTACGGGGATGCTTACGCGGGCCTAAACATCCCTCTGGGAGGGTTCACAGCAATTCCATTTGGATAGTTAGATGCTTTCCTGGATGTTATGTATTTGGATGTGTTTTCATGTGTAGTGGTGGTGAAACCTGATACCATCCCAGTGATTCCATATCATTAATCTAGAATGAACTTTAATTCTGCTCTTTTACTTTCTTGCATTTAGTTTAATTAACCTCAACCGAATCAATCATTTTAAATATTAGCCTTACTTGAGCTAGATTTGACTAACAAAGATTCTTAAAAACATTGTCTATTGGGATTCGATCCTTAACTATATTGTGATATGACCCATCCTCTTGCGGGTGGTATTATTGCACGAGGTTTTGGTAAAAGCTCAGGGATTTTAACCCCGAGTGAATTTGTTAGTGTGATATTTGCCACGTCAAATTCTAGCACCGTTGTCGGGGACAACAGAATCAGTTAGTCAAATCTAGTTCTTTTAAGGCTAATCTAGGATTTTGCTTTTTCTTGAATTTGACTCTACCATATGGATCTCACCTTCAATTTTTTTCTATCTCATGTACTTCAGAAGGATTAGTGCATGCACAGTTTGAACAGTCCCGGACTCATTGCCAACTTTGATCCGGAGATTGACAGAACCTTTCACCGTCAAAACAGAGAGAACCAAGCAAGAATGGCTCAAGAGGGGGAGATATCTTGAAGGGTGGCTCAAGCCCTTAATGCACATAGAGAAAGATTTATGCAGGAAGTTAGAGTTGTGGTTCAAGAAGAAATTCAAGCAGCACAAGCAGCGGCACAAGCAACAGAACTACAAAAGGATCTTAGAGAGTTCTCAATCCTCAAAGCTGCTAATGTTCATCATCAAGTACAATCTCCTCCCATAAATGCTGCCAATTTCGAGATTATGGCACATTGGATCACTTTGCTTCAAAATAACCTGTTCTATGGCAAACAAGGAGAGGATAGTCAGGAACATCTTTTGAGGTTTATTGATCTATGTGCTATGACAAAGCAAAATGGAGTATCTGATGATGTCATTCATCTTCGTCTCTACAAGTATTCACTTACTGATAGAGCAATAAGTTGGTACAATTCATTGCAAAGTGAACCCATCACCACTTGGTAACAACTTCAAAATGTATTTCTGGAAAAGTTCTACCCTCCCTCTCTCACCTATGAAATTAGGGGACGGATAACAAATTTCACTCAAGTCCCTAGAGAAACCCTTACAGAAGCATGGGATAGATACAAAGAGCTTCTACGCAAGTGCCCACACCATGGAATTCCTAAGAATCAACTCATCAAAATTTTCTATAGGGGTGTGGACGATGATATCAAAAGGTTTTTAGATTCCTCATATGGAGGAAATTTCATGCGTCAAAGTTATGACAGCGCATGGAGAGTCGTCACCCTTGGAGCTGAAAATAAAGCTAATTGGGGTAGGTCTGTAGGTAAAGGAGTACTGAACGTAGTTATGGCTGAAGTTATTCCAGAATACAAGTCTATTGCTGAAACTCTCAAACTCTTAGTTTCTAAGCAAGATCATATTGAATCCTCCCTTGCTGCATTTGGAAGAGGATGTTCACTCCCACAACCATAAGAACAAAGCAAGTCAGCTTCATTGTTCTGTGAAGCATGTAAAGGTACCGATCATTCCACTCTAGCATGAAATGTTCTCTATGATGTTGTTCTGAGCAATGCATGTGGGCAAGGAGATAATAGTCAAATGGAGAATCTTAATGATGTTAACACCATTCCTGGCCAAGGGTATTACAATCCGAATCAGAATAGGAACCATCCAGGTTTTCAATATGGAAACCCCTCTGGAGCAGTGAACTCACATCAATTTAGTTTGCACAATCAACCATGAGGCCCACTAGGATTCCAGTATAATCAACAACAGAATTTTGGAAATCAAGGAAATTTTAAGAGAAGCTTTCAGAATAGGAACTTCAATAATTATCAAAACAATTCTCAGTACCAGAATCTTAATCAACCTCAAGGACAACAAGCCAATCCCGTACCTCCTAATGACAAGTTAACAACCATTGAAAAGATGTTGCAAACTCAACAAACTATGATAGCTAACCAGCAAGCCCAGTTGAAGGCTATTGAATCTCAACTAGCTCAACTTGCAGCTAGTATTAAGCCACCAGCTAGGGTTTTTGCTAGCCAACCCGAGAATAATCTTAAGCATCCTGAACAATTGAAGGCAGTTACCGCCAGCTCAGGAAAAGACTATTCTAATGCTCATGTCAAGCCACATGTGGTTGTTACAGATGAGGATGAATCTGTGATTATACAAGACTCCACAACTCCTGAATCTCAACCAAAAGAACCAGTAAATAATGGTAAGTCAGACAGAGAAAATTCTGAGAAGGTTGCTCAAGAAGAGGAAGAAGCTTCACCAGAAACCGATATCCCTGTGTACAAACCTCGAATACCTTTTCCAGCTCGTCTAAGGCAGACCAAGCTTGATACCCATTTCAACAAGTTCAAGGAAGCCATGAAGAAACTTCATGTTGATATACCCTTTTTGGATGCTCTGGCTGAGATACCAGCCTAGACAAAGTACCTAAAGTCACTCCTCACCAGGAAATATATAATTGAAGAATATAAGACAGTCAAGTTAGATAAAACTACTTTAGATATCATCCAGAGTAAGATGCCAAAGAAGTAGAAAGATCCAGGATCTTTTGGGATTTCCTGCCATATTGGTGATTCTTCATGCAAGAAAGGACTGGAAGACCTTGGTGCTAGCATCTCCATCATGCCACTCAGCCTTTGTAAAAGGCTAGGGTTTGTTGAACTTCTCCCAACTGGCATGTCCATACAGCTCGTAGAAAATTCGATAAAACACCTATTAGGAATTATTGAGGATGTACCCGTCAAGGTAGGAAAAGATTCCTATGTTCCGTGTGACTTTGTCATCATGGACATAAAAGAAGACGCCAGATATCCTCTCATCTTTGGACGTCCATTCCTCACCACAGCAAGAGTTATAATTGATGTTGAAGCGGGAACGTTGCTATGCAGACTTGGTAAAGAAACTCTCGAATTCAAAGTTTTCGAAAGCATACGAAGACCAAGCATGCATGAAGAAGTCTATCTGATTGACTGCATTGAGCAAATATCACTCCTCACACAAGAGGAATATGAACAAGACGATCCTTTAGAAGTGATATAACAAACCCATATGTTGATAATTCCATCAGTGAACAAGTTAAAGAGTGTGTTCTTGACCTTGACATTGCCAAAGAAGATCCCGAAGCCAAAATGGAAGAACTCAAGGTTGTGGAAGGTACTGAAGAAACATATGAAAAACCAAAAACCCCTGAGATGAAGCCCATGCCTGAGGGACTGAAGTATGTGTTTTTGGACGATCTCAAGTGTTGTCCAGTTATTATAAATTTTGATCTAACAACCGAACAAGAAGATAAACTCCTAAAAGAACTAAAGGAAAGAAAGAAAGCCATCAGTTACAAAATGAGTGACCTCACTGGGGTTAGTCAAGTGTTGTGTATGCACAAGATCCCTATGATGGAAGATCACAAGCCAACTATTGAACATCAATGGAAATTGAATCCAAATATGAAGGAAGTAGTCTGTCATGAGGTCATTAAACTGCTCACCGCTGGAATAATCTATCCGATATCGGACTCACCATGGGTGAGCCCAGTTCTTGTAGTCCCGAAGAAAGGTGGAACAATAGTGATACGAAATGAAAACCATGAACTCATCCCCACCCAAACAGTCATAGGGTGGAGGATGTGCATTGATTACATGAAGTTAAATAAGGCAACTCGAAAAGATCATTTTCCAATGCCTTTTCTTGGTCAAGTATTAGAGTGGCTGGCACATCAAGAATACTTTTGTTACCTCGATGGTTACTCTGGATTCTATCAAATACCTATACATCCAGATGACCAGGAGAAAACTATATGCCCATTCGGAACATACGCATTTAGAAGAATGTCATTTGGCCTCTGTAATGCACCTGCAACGCATGGCTGCCATATTCACAGGTCTCACTGAAACAATTATGGAAGTTTTGTGGATGACTTTTCTGTGTATGGAGACTCATTCGATTCATTCCTAAAACACCTCTCCCTTGTTCTTAAATGGTGTGAAGAAGCACATCTTGTGCTCAATTGGGAGAAGTGTCACTTTATGGTAAGGGAAGGCATTGTCCTCGGCCATAGGGTCAGCAATAAAAGGATTGAAGTAGATAAGGCCAAAATTGAAGTGATCTCCAAGATCTCCATCACTGTCAATGTAAAGGAAGTTCAAGCATTCCTAGGTCATGCAGGCTTCTATAGATAGTTTATAAAGGACTTCTCAAAGATAACCAAGCTGATGACAAATCTATTACTAAAGGATGTTGAATTCAATTTTGACGAAGAATGTATTAAAAGTTTCAACAAACTAAAGTATGCCCTTTCAACCACACCCATCATTAGACCTCCCGATTGGAACCATCCTTTTGAAATAATGTGTGATGTAAGTGATTATGTTGTGGTTGTTGTCTTGGGCCAATGTATAGAAAATAAACATTATGTGATCTATTATGCATCGAAGACCCTTGATGAAGCTCAGAGCAATTATGCTACTACTGAGAAAGAACTTCTAGAAGTTGTGTATGCCTTTGACAAGTTCAGATCCTACCTAATTGGTTCAAATGTCATATTCTACACAGATCATGGTGCCATTCGTTACCTTCTGGCAAAGAAAGGTGCAAAACCTAGGCTAATAAGATGGATTCCTCTCCTGCAAGAATTTGATCTAGAGATAAGAGATAAAAAGGGTACAGAAAATGTGGTAGCAGACCAAATTAGTCGAATCCACACTCTAGATACCGAGAAGATTTTTATTAATGATTCCCTTCCAGATGACCAACTTATGAAGGTCTTAGAAACCACACTGTGGTACTCAGATTATGTGAACTACCTTGCTGTTGGGATTATCCATCCTGAATTAATCGGAAATGCACTAAAGAAATTCATGCATGATGTGAAACAGTACTACTGGGATGAGCCGTACCTTTTCAAACTATGTGTTGATGGTCTATACAAACGGTGTATTGCTGAGGAAGAAGCTCAACTTATCTTGGAGCAATGTCACTCAGGACCAGTTGGAGGACACATGAGCTCTAAGAAGATTTCCTTGAAGGTTTTTCAAAGCGGATTCTTTTGGCCAGACATATCCAAAGATTCCTATGACTTTGTCTTATCATGTGACAAATGTCAAAGATCATGCAATATAACAAAGAAAGATGAGATGCCACTGAACTTGTGGCAAGAAGTCAAGATATTTGATGTGTGGGGTGTGGACTACATGGGTCCATTCCCATCTTCTCGTTGATTTTCCTACATCCTAGTGGTGGTGGATTATGTCTCAAAATGGGTTGAATCCATACCAACCATCACTAGCGACTCCAAACATGTCATCAAATTGTTCAAAGATATCATTTTCCCCCGATTCGGAGTCCCACGTACTGTGATATCTAATGGAGGATCTCATTTCCTTGAAAGAAGATTTGAAGCTTTGTTGAGAAAATATGGTGTAACTCGCAAGGTAGCCTCACCCTACCATCCACAAACAAGTGGATAGGTAGAGGTTTCTAACCCCCAAATCAAGGCTATTTTGGAAAAGACTGTAGGCTGCAATTGAAAAGATTGTTCAATAAAAATCAATGACGCCTTGTGGGCCTATCGAACTGCTTATAAAACTCCCCTTAGAACTACACCATTTAGATTAATATATGGAAAGTCATGTCACCTGTCAGTATAACTAGAACACAAGGCATGGTGGGCAATTAAACAACTAAATTTTGATATGATGAAAGCGGGCCAAACCAGGATACTACAACTCCAAGAACTAGAAGAGCTCAGAATGACAGCTTATGAGAATGCCAGAATCTATAAAGAACACACAAAGTTGTGGCACGATGGTCATTTGAAGAGGAAGGACATTCAAGTTGGAGAGCAAGTTCTTCTATTCAATTCTAGATTGCGGTTATTCCCAGGAAAATCCGTTCTCACTGGTCAGGACCTTACATTGTCAAGAGCATCTACCCACATGGTCCTTTCTCTTTATGGAGTGAAAAGACTGGTGAATTTGTGGCAAATGGTCAACGATTGAAGAGATATTTCACCTCTGCTGATACAGGCTCTGAAACGATATTGGATCTCACCAATCCAACATATCCACCATATAAGTTGAAGGAATCAAGTCGAGCCATCGACATAAAACAAAGGCGCTTGTCGGGAAGCAACCTGATAAATAAATTTGTATTTTTAATATTGCATTAGGATTTTCCCCTAATTTTGTTTTTACTTTTCTTAGATAATATTACACCAAATATAATTGCATCGCGAGATGCTATTTTGAGTTCTGAATGGTCTTTATGTTGAGATTTTCAGATGGAGGAAATATGCTTATTGGAACGCAACCACATCTGGTGGTCCAAATGGCATGAATTTTCCCCTCCATCTCAGATTTAGAGTTTTCTCGGGACGAGAAAATTTCTAAGTTTGGGGTGTAGGGTGGGTGGTACGTATCTTACTTTCCACCTTCACTCATCTAAATCAAACTTAAGATTTCATCGCCGCATTTTTGAAAATTCTTTTGAATAGATATTGGATGAAGTTTTGACACTTTTTAAATCTCTATGCATTTTGAATCATTATACCCTCCTTATTCGAAGCAGATCCTCAAAAGGACCTTCTTCTGAAAACTAGCCTTTTGATTGAAATCATCTTGTGAATCTTATGAATCCTAGCGTCATGATCTTTATGCAAAAATGGCAAGTGTCTGTCGAACTAATAGGGATCAAACACGTCGTGCTTCCTAACTTACTAGTGGAACAACAACATGGAATCCCCACTGAATCCTCATCAAGTTTTTATTTGAGCAGAGTATGATAAAGAGAACAACCCAGTGCACGGAATTGTAAATCAAGTTGCATTCTGATCTGAACCCTCTTCTACACTTCTTCTATCATCTTTGTACCCCTCCATCCATCATAAAGAAACAAAAATAGCCAAAATAGTGCCAAACCCTAAGTTCGGGGTGGCACGCCACTTCCCTCTATATCCGCTTCTTCCATACCCCTCGCAAATTAATAAGGGGCGTACCACCAAGAAAAGATGCCAAAGTGCACACAAAAAGAAATGCAATCTTGAGTCGAATAGAGGAGAGATTCGCACAAAAAAATGCAATAAATGAAGTTGCAAAAATAATAAAAATCTCAAGTCAAATAGAGGAGAGATTTACTTCTTCCTTCCATACCACACCTCACTCCCTTTTCTACCTAAAGGCACAATAAAAGCCTTCAATGCCCTAAAAAACACCAGTGTCATATCAGATGCACACTTGTCATTCTGTGGGTATCTCTAGACTCTTACAAAACTCTTTTACATGCTTGTTGTTGGAAAAAGTGAGGATGACGTGATATTGGAAAGTGAACTCAGGAATGAAGATATGGTAAGATGTGTTTAGTGGTCTCAGGAGGTTGAGATACTGAGTCATACTGAGCAGAAAGAAAACAATCGTGATGTGAAGATGAGGCAATCACATGAATCGAAAGTATTCATTTGGTGACCATTTCAGATTTTTTGTTACTTTAGGACAAGCAACGTTTAAGTTTGGGGTATTTTGATAAATGCATATTCATCATGGAACTCAATTACCATATTGGGTCAAAATTTGATTCAATACACTGAATTTCACTCACTAAACATCATAATGTATCACAAAGTGCAAAATTACTTAATCAGTTCAATTATCAAGGTTCTTAACTGAATTTATGTTGATTTGATGCGGTCTGGACAAGGTTGAACAATCAATTGGGACCCACCTTTCTACCTTCACTCACCTTTGGTTCTGACCAATCAGTCTGACCAATCAGTCTGACCAAACAGTCTCACCATTCAGTCTCGCCAAAAGGTCCCGAGTTAGCGGCTTCGTCCATTTGGTTTCAACCTTTGGGTCTTAGCCGTTCATCCATTTGGTCTCAGACCGCAAACACATCCACACCATCTGATCTTGGATCTACGGCCTTCATTTGTTTGAGCTAACAGTTTTAGTCTCAACCTGCCCTATCAGTCTCATTCTAACGATCCCTCAAAACCGTGTGAGCAGCACCTTCTTGAAACCGTTTGAGCAATCTCTCAAGACCGCATGAGGACCTAACTTTCTGGTTCTCGTCTTCTACCATTATCTTCAACTTCAAAAACCCTACCTAACCTGCTTCCAGTCGTCCACCTAAAGATTGTTGCGTCCAAGCTCCACTTGCATCAACACGATCGCGCAGCCACCTCCTCACACTAGAAGCAATCGATCGCCTCTACTCCCCCAACTTCTTCTTCCTCCCACCATCACTCTGCAACCCTAGCTTCCCCAGCGTCGGCAACACTACATGTAACCTCGTTATACATACCCCATGACCCCACACCACCTGCTCAACCTGGACCTACAACCTAGGCATCGCACGGTCTCATACTGATAGAATAGCAGCCCAAGACTGTTCAGACATAGGGAGTCAGAGATCGTTTGCTCTGCATGAAGAAAGACTGGTTGCACATCGATCGATCGAGACTGATCGGTAGTCCTAAACCGATTGGCTGTGATCGGTCCCCTAAGACCGATAGGATCATGAGCTCATGAGAAAATTGTTTGGGCATGAGAGAGAGTCGAAGACCGTATGGAGGCAGACTGCAAAGACCGTATGGAACTTTGGTCATCAAGACCATTTAGATCGTGATTGGTTTTATAGACCGATAGAACAACGCCCAGTCCAAGACCGCATGGACTCATCAGCGAGACCAATGGAGTGGGTAGCACCGAGACCGTTTGGAGCCCAGGGTTGAGAGACCGATAGAGCCAAGGGATGGAGATTGTTTGGAGGTTGGCATTGTGAGACCATTTGGAAAAGGTCTGTGTGAGACCGTTTGATGTTGTTGGCTCTACCAAACCGAATGAAAAAGGGATGCATGCAAGACCGTTTAGTCACATGCAAGCAAATTGTTTGGATGTCAATTACACTAAATTGTTTGGAAAAGGTCTTGCAAGACCATTTGGTAAAGGCATGTATACCAAGACCATATGGACACCAACATCAACCAAACTGTATGGTCACTTAACTCCAGACCGTATGGAGGCCTCACAACAAAAGTGTGAGGACCCCATCTAAGCCTATAAATAGGATCTCAAGGGTCCTCATTTGGGCATCAGTTCTGGGACGTCGACAGGCTGCCTGTACACAGGTCCAATCTAGTTCCATCCACACGGATGTCATTTCACCTACCACCCATGCTGCAATCAAGGAGACTGAGAAGAGAAGGAAGGAGGAGTGAGAAAAACTGCCTGGTCTATCTTGGCATCCCTCATTCTTCATCCAGATCTACTCCGACACAATGTATAAGACCACATCATCTACACCGAGTTGCGACCACCTTATACATCATGCTCATGGTGGATTCCTCTCTCTTTCTTATTCTTCTTGTTTCTCACACCATGGGCGAGTAGTTCCTTTTCACTGGGGTGCAGGGACTAGCCTCGTTGCCCATGCATTCATGTATATTCATTTAACATTCCAAGGCAATGTATATAACTTTTTACTTCATTGCTAATTGATATGCTTGTAGTTGATTACCTACTTGCTTTCATCTCGTTCTTATCTTCGTAGCGTAGAATGTCGATTAATGAGGTAGACTCCTTGACGAGAAATCTGATAGGGTTCCTTGAGGTCGCAAGTGTGTGATCCGTGAGGGGACGAGCCATCTAGCCTACGGTGACACTTCTGTGGTCTAAACATCCCTCAGGGAAGACCACAACCTTAGTTGGATGTTGTATCTTCTCATTAATCGTCGATGTTTGCTTGCAGACTAATTTCCTATATGTGTGCCGATTAGCACGGTTGACTCCCAAACTAGAAGTAGAATGGGGTTCCTTGAGGTCGTAAGTGTATGATCCGTGAGGGGATGAGTCATCTAGCCCACGGTGACGCTTCTGTGGTCTAAACATCCCTCAGGGAGGACCACAACCTTAGTTGGATGTTGTATCTTCGGAACTGTAAGTGCATGATCCGGATGGTGATGAGAAATCTGATGCCTAAGGGGATGCTTACGCGGGCCTAAACATCCCTCCGGGAGGGTTCACAGCAGTTCCATTTGGATAGTTAGATGCTTGCCTGGATGTTATGTGTTTGGATGTGTTTGCATGTGTAGTGGTGGTGAAACCCGATACCATCCCAGTGATTCCATATCATTAATCTAGAATGAACTTTAATTCTACTATTTTACTTTCTTGCATTTAGTTTAATTAACCTCAATCGAATCAATCATTTTAAATATTAATCTTACTTGAGCTAGATTTGACTAACAAAGATTCTTAAAAATGTTGTCTCTTAGGATTCGATCCTTAACTATACTGTGATAAGACCCGTCCACTTGCGGGTGGTATTATTGCATGAGGTTTTGGTAAAAGCTCGGGGATTTTAACCCCAAGTGAATTTGTTAGTGCGATATTTGCCACGTCAATATTGTTATCCATTTTATTGTATCTATTTTATAGGATCCTTAGTAGGAAGACATTGTTCCACTGGACTTCCTTCATGAGCATATGTATACAAGAGCACAAAATTAGCCTTATGATGGTGAGATTTTCACATTGTAGATGAATGCATAATGTATTTATCTGCATTTGATCTTGGCGGAGTAGAGTTCATAATTTATAGATAATGTATAATGACCTAGAATGACATAACACTATAGTGAAACATTTATCAGAATAGAAATGTCATTATATGAATGAAACAATTAAATTAGAAATTTGAATTTTTGTGGATAAATTGGAGTTCTAGAGATCTCTAACCCTAGTATTCAATCAATCTTAGTTAATTGATTATTTTCATCATTAGTTATTAGTTGATTGAAATCAAAATCGTTCACATCTTGGATGATCTCTTTTGTTTATTAGAAATTTCTAGTGGCCTGACTCCCTGATCTTTAACTACTTGGGGCTCAAATGTCATGTATTACTTAATGACCATACACGTGTTTACATGCACAATTTTGGAATGTCAAATTTTTGGCACCATTATAGAGAGTTGATGGACAGATAATTAGTGATATGAGTGCTAGAATTGACCACTATAGGCCATTTTAATTCTATTATCACAATCAATTTTCTTCTATCTTGTTAACCTCATACTTTCATAGTTCTAGTAATAGTACATGAAAATGACAAGACTTACATTAGATAGTAAAGTTACAACCCATATGTTTGACCCAAACAAAATACTCTGTCAAACTAGGAACCTCAATAATCTGTTATTTAGACCCATTTTGACTCAATCAGAGAAGGAAGAACCAATAGATACAAGTAACATGAAAACCAATCAAGAAGCTAGAGGTGAACCACATATGACTATTTAGGACAAGATTCAGGATCTTTCACAACAACAAAATAGATATTCTTTTTTCAGTAAGAAGTTAAATCGAGTAGTTTCACAATTGACTGGAGTTGAGTGGTGTTGGTAAAGTCTTAGGTGATCCATGGCCATCTTTGTGAAGATCCATACAACACATGTACAAGTCTATGGTCAGATTTGGTAGAAAAAAATATTGATAGGGTGCTTTCCATGGTTGTTATGACCGTATCCGAGCTTAATTAGAAAACTAGGGTTTACCTGGATGATTATATGCTTAATTGGATTGATGATTTCTTAAATCTAATTAATGATAATAATTCAATTATGATGTTTTAAACCTAATAAAAACATTAAGTGTTCTATTGTTTGAGAAATTAGGTTTGAGAAATATAAACCCTAGTTGGTTGAAACTAGGGTTTTGATGGTACATGAGTATGGAATTTGATCAAGATAGTAGTACAGGAAATAATTTATCATATTTTCTATGTAAGTTGGATTTAATTGAAATTGGATATAATATGTACAACTCAATCGTGCATTACAATGAAAATTTTAGAATTTTTGGATGTTCTTTGAAAGTCATTCTCGGTCAAGATATACTTCAACCGACCATGGTGACAGAATGTTGTTCAGTAGTATATTGTTTGATTTTTAACTATTTATTGGTAACTCCAAATGATCTAAAATTTTAACTGGAGATCTGAAACTCAATCATAAACGACATGTAAATTTTCATAATTTTTGGATGCGTTTATACCTTATCAGTAGACGAATTAAGTAACTGACATTTTTATAGAATTCTGGATAGTAGTTCACTATTCGATTTTTAATTATTTAAGGAGAGATTTGAATGATCTCAAATTTTAACTAAATCTTATAAATCAATTATACACAACATTATAAATTATCATAATTTTTGGATAAGGTTTGATCTCTAAAATTCATGAGTTACAGAAACCTTTTTATGACAGAAAAATCTGGTGAAATAAGAAAAAGTTTAGTGAGGGGTCAAAGTGCAATTGACCCAAGCAGCTCAATTTCTCTATATGATCAACCTAACACGCAAGGAGCTCTCATAATTTGTAGTTCAATACAGAGAAACAAAATCCTAGAGAGAGAGGGAGAGTTAGGGTTTGAGAGGAGAAAATTATGGAGATGCTAACCTAGGGTTTTGCGGTCCAAGGAATGATGAAATCATGTAAGTTTAGCTTCTTTGGATATAGTTTCATGGTGAATCTTCTCTCACATGTCAAAATTCCATCCCTCCTCTGATTTGATCTGAAATGGTGTCAAAACTTCCCCTTTTCTCACTCTTTCTTCATAATCCCTCATTTTTAGGGTTTCTGAGTTGAAAGGAAGAAGAATTGGGTAAATTGCTAGGGATTTGATATGAGATCGAGATTTTCAGGGATGAGCTACGTTTTTAAGGTATTTTGGAACTTCCTTTAAATAGTATATTGCACAAAAATTGGTTAATTCATCCATAATATTTATTGCTAGTATGTGACTACAAACCCTGAATTGTTTATTTGTTCTAAGTTGTTGCAAAATGATATGAACTGGATTCTTCCTTTATTTGGATGAAGTTCAGATGATAAAATCATATTAGAAATGTATACAATACATCCTAATAAGAATTTCCTAAGTATTCGCAGAGGTTATAAGAATAAACTAAAATATAGGGAATTTGTCTATGACTGAAATTTGTTGTATAAGTAAATAGAGAAAATTTCTTATCTAGATCCCCTTGGTTATAAATGATTGTTTATCTAAATTCATAGTACATATATGTGAGATATTATCTTGGATTTCGTTCAAAGTGAATGGTGTTTGTTTGATATCTCAGTAAAGAGGGTGAAACCCTATATATGAGGAAAGTTGGATATCCATTTGAAGGGATTTTCTTAACATGATAGACTTTATTAATTCAATGTTATTATTGATGCATGATATCCTAGTGAATGGAATGGAAACCCAAATTCAACTCAGTTCCAAGGTTTCATACATATATTGATTTCATATGATTTGTTGATAGTAGTCTTTATTCAATGAATGTTTATGTCGCATGAAATCTTTATGGGATCCATGTGAATAAGTTGTTTCCTAGTGAGAGGAGACAAGATGTATGGTGGCCTTGTGAGCCATGAGAATACTTGTACAACCAGTGAAATAAATACCTTGGTCTAAGGACCTAGAGATAATGGTTACCTATTACAGAGGTAACAATGCTATGTGATGATCTAAGGGTTTGAATACCCAGATCCAGTAATCATGATAATGATGTGTAGGGATGAGAATTCCCAGTAATGTGATAAGGGATTGAGATCTCAGGTATCATGTGTTTTAAAAATTTGAAAAGTATGTGATATATGTATTACACATTTCTTTGTAGCATTTGTGGTGATTAAATGAAACCCTAAGGGTAGGGTGTTCAATGAATCAAATATTATGATATCAATGTTCTCAGTTATTATTAATAATTCTTGTCATGATAAGTAATTGACTCTTAATTGAGTTATGGGATGCACAACTCAAGATTTGGGTTGATATGCACGATACTAGTGTGTATGTGCCAAGTGGACATGAAATATGTTTATTTAAGAATTTTAGTCTACCTGCATGTATAGTATGTTGATTACTCAGTATATTATAGTGTTTTGAATATACTGCTCTGCCAAGTTTAGAATGATATACATGTTGTATTATAACTTCAAATAAGTAGACACAACACCATAGAGATACCAAAGTCAAGTATAAGTAAGAGAAGGGTACAATGTAGAAAGAGCTTTCTAGGAATAATAAAATAATAGACTTAGGAGTCGTGAACATCATAGAAACCCTATGTGAGGTCTATTCCTTAGGGGTGGAATGACCTGACCTTGGCAGCGTCCAGTATACGGGGGTCGGAACGTGCTATCAGGTGGCACGAGGGACGAAGCCCTAGTGGAAGTATCCTTAAATTATAGTTTGCAGTGTCCAACATCAACTAGAAGTTCTGGTGGCACTAGAGTATAGAAAAGCCAAGAGGTGGCTTGACTCTCTGCCTGTGTGCTCAGGTTAGAGGAGGAGTCCAGTTTAGGCCAGAGAGCCATTTACCTATTGCATACCAGGAGAGTAGTCAAACTTCGCATTTCCCGGGTGTGTCCGCTAAGTCTTATACGGTGTGATCGTAGTGCACTATGAGTCTTCATATGTAGAGTACACTACATATGATCAGGGCATAATAAATTGAATGAGAGGTCAAACAAGTGTGTACAGTTATTCAATTATTCTTTGTATGTTTTTGAATTATTAGTTCTCTTTATGATCAATCAAGCATTTCATATATTGATTCACTCTTATAGATATCTAGAGTATCCTGCCATATTTATGATTGTCAATTATTAGACTCTTTAAATCTTACTGCTGTTATAATTGATATCAGTTGTTCAAAAGTATATCTATAATTATATCAGTGCTTTAGACTGTTTCTTTGAAGTACTCATTCATTGAGCGAGTAGGCTCACCCCTCTACTCAAAAATTTTAGGGAAATCACATGGACTTGAAGAAGATATCATTGCATCAGAGTAGATATGCCACAAGAGTTAAGTCTGAGTATAATTAAGTCCAGTCGGTCCCTGCCCCTCTAGGTCCTTGTATAGATCTGAGAGAGAGTTGTAAATGATGTTTTGTATGTTTGTTTCCTTAATAGGAGAGAATGCAAATGATTGTCATGTCGTATGTACATGTAAGTGTGAGAAACATAATGAATGTATGTATATGTATCATTAAATGCTGAGATTATATTAGAGAAATGAAAATTTAATTATCTTGTAAAGTTAGTTTATGTGGTTCATTGCAAGAAAACACAGAGTTTGAAAAGGAAGAAAAAGTTGAGGGTGATTTTTGTATTACGTTAAATCCTCAATTTATATCCTAATCTCATGATTAGTGGTAATTGTATCGGGGTGTAACAGCTTTGGTATCAGAGCCTAGGCTGAGTTGTCAGGGACCATTAAGTTAGTAAGTTAGAGTCATAAGTGTGGCAGATAGGAGATGTTATGATGTTAGCTATGGGGATTTGAGTATTTGGATATCCTGGCCCGATATATGAGTACTTGGATCAACCTGTATCAAGCTACTTTGTCTATTCTTTCATGTTTACCATGGCTAGGTATACAGTGGAAGGATGGTCTAGAGAGGAACCCTAGAAATATTAGGGTTAGAAACAAGATAAGTAACATGAATTAAGAGCATAAATATAAAATGAGATAGAATTTTCCTTTCATATTGTTGTTTTATTGGAGATGAATAGAAAAGCGCTGATATGTTTGAATTCATATATTCAATATTTTGAAATATATATGGGTTTTTAAGATTTGTTGTACACTATGCAGTTGTAACATTTATTGATTACATTCTTTGTATCAAGTAGACTAGAAATAATCTTTGAATGAACTTTCCTAAGTGGATATTCTTTCCACATGTTTGAGATTTATAGGAGTTGGTTAATCTTAAGTAGCTCTTGGCTTCAGGACAGTAGGTTCGGCCTGGTCTGGCTGGAGGGATGCGTTACTAGGATCTAATGACTCCTATTAAAAATATAATAAGAGTAGACACTAGATAAATTAGACCCACATCATAGTGATAATGTACATACACTAAGATGTTGAAACATATTGGAAAGTTTAGAATATATAAAACTCATTTGAAACTGATGTCTGAGATCCAACTTTGGGGCCTCATATGAGAAACCCTTAATTGGGAATAAAGGAACACGGCATAAGATTTTTATTAAGTTTAATCATTAGTATTATATGAACTCTAAATATGAAATATGGAAAAGATATGAGAAAAGTATGTAAGGGCCAAGATAGTAAGAATCAATCATGAGGAATGGATTATATAATCGAGTACAATGTTTTTATGCACTCCAAAGAAAAGGGAAAATAGAAGAAAAGAGTTAAGTATTCGATAAGTACATAGAAGTGGAGAGTCTTCAGAAAAGTTAAAGTGAAGAGAACTAGATGAGCATGTAAATCACAAAACTAGGATAAGAAACTTAGTTGAAACAAAGAGATATGTTTGAAATAATGAGCTTGATTAAGGAATGAGGGTTATGATATAATTGAGAGCATGGAATGTATACCTTTATTGTGAATTTAATACATTCATCCTACTACCTTTGGATTCTAAGCCTCTATAGAACAACAAACTAATTTCTAAAAGAAGAACAAAAGTGTAGCTTAACCAATGAATAAGCCATACAAAGGTAGACTATATTCAAGAGGTAAGAACTTGATTAAAATAGATACTAAGTTTGACCCATGCATTAGCTATTTGATTTAAAATGAAGGATATGCAATGTATTAAACATGAGTTGAAACTAGTAGAGAGATTATGGATTTAGAATTTCAACTTTACATTAGCAGAAGGATAAAAAGAAATATGTGCAACATGGTATATATGATCATACACCTAAAAGAAGCAACATGATCATAAGAGAAAACTAGAAGTTAAAGATGATTTGTGGAATAGTAGTATATGGTAAGGGGATTATGGAAAGTACTAAAAAGGTTTGAAACATGGTGGAATAATATAGATTATAAAAGAAAGAGGTTGTTAGATTCAAGAAAGTGCTAATTAGTCAAGTATCCTTGTTGATAATTAATTAAACCTACATATGAGAAATGTATTAATGAATGTTTGAAGATAAGAATTCTAAGTCTCAAAATCATCTTCTCTTTCATATCTTCCTTAATGAAAGCAATGTGGGAATGAAGTGACAAGAAAATGAATCATATCTGATGCATAAACACTGTGGTAGAGGCATCTAGTGAATGTAATAATGAAATACATTATGATGATGAAACCCTAGTAGGGTAAATTGAGAATGTAATCTATCTGAATGGCCAAGTAAGAGAAAGGAAATTCAATTGTTAAGATAAGGAAGACTTTAGTAAAACTTGTGAGATCCAAAGTTTGACTTTCAAATTAACGGAGCAAAGTTACACACAACAATGTCATGCTACTGATAAGGACCAAACCCTAGAATGTTTAGATTTGTAGTAGTTAAAGGGTTGTCACTAGTGATTTGACCTTGAATACTAGCATCTGTATAAAACAAGATCATGAGATTTGCACTATGAGAAGTAAACTAGCACTGATAGTAATCCAGGGTTTAAAGATAGCTAATTTGAAAGGTAGATAAACAATATGGAAATGATTTGAAGTAAAGAGTAACGTTAGAACCACAATTTTACATGTGTTTTCAAAATTGAAATGTAATGATTTTATGAATATGGACTGGAATTGAGAAGGTTGTATGCTTTGCTTCAAAGGATGGATTTCTTTGCAAATCTCCATTTTGATAGGAATTTCATGATTCCTACTATTATGTTAATCCAATAATGGATGTAAAAGGGAAGAAAAGAGGAAAAGTCCAAATAATGGAAAAAGATAAAAGATAATGGATATTAAGAATATATTTATGAGAAATACATAGAAACCTCTAGAAGGCAAAGGAATATTCCCCAAAGGGGATTTCGTGCCTTTTGGGTTCCTTGGGTTCCAAGGAGTCCAAGTTGCAAAGATAATGCAACAAGAAAGAGAAAGGATTAATTAAATACTGCTTTATATAGAAGGAAATATGAGATGAAAATAATATTACAAGAAATATGTGGAGATATGGATAATGAATCCATCTTGGATGATATTTCGAGTCCACATAGTTTATAATGGTAAAAAGAATCCAAATAAGGAATATACAAGGATAGGAGAGAGAAAATATGCATAAAATATGCCTTAATAAGTGATAACTTGCAAATGAAGAAAATGAGTTATTCCTTTTGTGTTTTGGCTCCAAACTTTGAAAATAAGTATATTTAGTCTTTGTAGACTTTCCCTTAAAATTTGGGATCAAATGGATAAATTGTTTAGGAGATATGATTTTTACAAAATCTCCTAAAGTGTGAAGGAAATTATTAAATGTAACGATTTTCCAATGTATCAGAGAAAATGTTCTTGGCATGTGGCTGATAGTCGTTGGATCTAGGATCCAACGATGGCTACACTTTGTTTCAGATCAGGAAAAGAGGAACAATATGTGGAATTTTCTCGATTGCTTTCCTCTACCCACAATCAATGTGCAAGTATGGAAAGTGCTCCATTAGTTTTGGGAGTCCAATCCGAACTGAACGACCCCCTATTTCCACCATTTCCATAAGGAATTGGGTTTTCCCCAACTCGGCGCAGCACTGCTCCCCATGAACAACTAATCTGGTGGGGAAGTACCTATTTAAGGGTTCCTAGACCCTATTTGAGGAACTGAAGGCATTGGCGATGACTCCACGCTCGCCAGAGACCAGACCCTACCTTCAAAATTCCTGGGAACAAACTCTGTCCCTCGTTTTATCTTCTCTCTATGCGGCCATGGGACAAGCTATTGTCCTCCCCCTGCGAGTCATCTCCGATGATCTTAAGAGACTCCATGGACTCCGGAGAGGCTTGGTAGAGGCATACTCGCCCTCGCTCGATGCTCTACTGCCTAGAGTCACGAAGTCAACATGTTGGTTGACTGGCGGAGGTCTGCTCGGAAGAGGACTGGGATGTCGCACGAGGAAGGAGAAGAACAGGTCAATTGACTTGACTACCCCTTAACACGCGTTCAAGAGGGAGGGGTATGAATGTCTTTCACCATTTAATAGTTGACCCAAATTATGGAATTCAGAAAAACAACTTTCGTTGATGTGTCAAGCCGCCATTGGCCAAAGGTACTTTAATTTGTGAAATTCATAATTCATTAATGGTAACTCAGATCAAGACATGTAATATATGAAAGTTGATCATAAAAATTCAATGAATAAGATAAAAATAGTTTGAAGGCCTGAATCCATATCTTTTTGCAAAAGTATATTATTTTGATGAAAAAGGTATTAAAATTAGGATAGAAACCCTAATTGATGGTAATGGATAATTTTATGAGTAGTAATTTTTATACATGTGTTTTTAAAATTGAAATGTAATGATTTTATGAATATGGACTGGAATTGAGAAGGTTGTATGCTTTGCTCCAAAGGATGGATTTCTTTGCAAATCTCCCTTTTGATAGGAATTTCATGATTCCTACTATTGTGTTAATCCAATAATAGATGTAAAAGAGAAGAAAAGAGGAAAATTCCAAATAATGGAAAAAGATAAAAGATAATGGATATTAAGCAATATATTTATGAGAAATACATAGAAACATCTAGAAGGAAAAGGAATATTCCCCAAAGGGGATTTCATGCCTTTTGGGTTACTTGGGTTCCAAGGAGTCCAAGTTGCAAAGATAATGCAACAAGAAAGAGGAAGGATTAATTAAATAATGCTTTATATAGAAGGAAATATGAGATGAAAGTAATATTACAAGAAATATGTGGAAATATGGATATTGAATCCATCTTGGATGAGATTTTGAGTCCACATAGTTTATAATGGTAAAAAGAATCCAAATAAGGAATATACAAGGATAGGAGAGAGAAAATATGCATAAAATATGCCTTAATAAGTGATAACTTGCAAATGAAGAAAAGGACTTATTCCTTTTGTGTTTTGGCTCCAAACTTGGAAAATAAGTATATTAAGTATTTTTAGACTTTCCCTTAAATTTTGGGATCAAATGGATAAATTGTTTAGGAGATATGATTTTTACAAAATATCCTAAAGTGTAAAGGAAATTATTAAATGTAACGATTTTCCAATATATCAGAGAAAGTGTTCTTGACGCGTGGCTGATAGCCATTGGATCTAGGATCCAACAGTGGCTGTACTTTGTTTTAGATCAGTAAAAGAGGAACAATATGTGGAATTTTCTCAATTGATTTCCTTTGCACACAATCAATGTGCAACTATGGAAAGTGCTACATTAGTTTTGGGAGTCCAATCTGAACTGAACGACCCCCTGTTTCCACCGTTTCCCTAAGGAATTGGGTTTTCCCCAACTCGGTGCAGCAGTGCTTCCCATGAACAACTAATCTGGTGGGGAAGTGCCTATTTAAGGGTTTCTAGACCCTATTTGAGGAATCGAAGGCGTTGGCAATGACTCCACGCTCGCCAGAGACCAATCTCTATCCCCAAAATTCCTGGGAACAAACTTTGTCCCTCTGTTTTCTCTTCTCTGTATGCGGCCATGGGACAAGCTATTATCCTCCCCCTATGAGTCATCTCCGACGATCTTGAGAGACTCCATGGAGTCCAGTGAGGCTTGGCGGAGGCATACTTGCCCTCGCTCGATGCTCTGTTACCTAGAGTCACAAAGTCAACATGTTGGTTGATTGGCGGAGGTCTACTCGGAAGAGTAACGGGATGCCATGTGAGGAAGGAGAAGAATAGGTTAATTGACTTGTCTACCCCTTAGTGTGCGTTCAAGAGGTAGGGGTAAAAATGTCTTTCACCGTTTAATAGCCGGCCCAAATTATGGAATTCAAAAAAACAACTTTCGTTGATGAGTCAAGCCGCCATTTGCCAAAGGTACTTTAATTTGCAAAATTCATAATTCATTAATGGTAACTCAGATCAAGACATGTAATATATGAAAGTTGATCATAAAAATGCAAGGAATAAGATAAAAATATATTGAAGGCCTGAATTCGTATATTTTTGCAAAAGTATATTATTTTGATGAAAAGGGTATTAAAATTAGGATAGAAACCCTAACGCCTAGTTTGGCCGTAGACTTCAAGAATGTCGGTGATTAGCGTAATAATTGGTAGGTGATCACGTTATACGTGGCACTCGTAACAACCGTCCCGCAATTGCTGTAAGAGGGATGGAGGACTTTCCCAATCCCGCCAAAAGAGATGGTACTGGAAATGTCTGCAATTTGTTGATTTGATGTCCTATTGCATGCTTCCCCCTACAAATTAACAAGAAAATTGACAAGTACATGCAACTCACCTCCTGCGGCCACTATAAAATACGAACGTCTTCTAGTTGACTGTCAGGATTTAACAAGTAAGCGGCCAAACTGGGCCTAATTGATGGTAATGGATAATTTTATGAGTAGTAATAGATTAATTCAAGTATTATTAACATGTTATATGATAATGTTGAATCTTAACCTGATTTAGATGATTAATTGAACGGTTTAGGGTTGTACACCTTATATGAAGGAGTAAGCACTTAGAAAACCTAATCTAGGGAAAAAGGAGAAAAGATCACTTTTAATTTGATATATGTGATAATATGTTGTTGGAAGATGATCCTAAGCATGTTGAATGAAATAGGTTAGAATCATTAGGGTTTAAGAACTATTTTGCTTCACTAGGGTTTGTAGTGATAAAATTACAAGAAAAACCCTAATTGCAATTGAAACCCTAAAAAGGGCTAGAAACCCTAGGAAGCGAGCTAGGTTTAATAAATCTTGATGCCATGATTTATGAAAGGATATTATATGCATATTTCAGGACCTCTTTGTGTGCTTGCTTGCTTGCCTATTAGATTTATTACATTGATTGGATTATTCTATCTCAAATCTACAATCATAGGTATGTGGTTACGTTTATGGATAATCACTTTAGTTTCACAGTGATACCCGTATGTTTTATCGGTTGCCTGAAAATAACTGCTTGGATGACTTTTATTTCATGCAATTATAAAGTGACTATGATTAACACCATAAATATGAATACATGACTAGCTCAGATCCTGGTCCTCCTTTGTGGCTTTGCTAATGATGAAAAGGGTAACCTAGTACATGGTCTACTTGTTAGGTAGGACCATCAGGTTATTATGAGTTAGTGATTGGGCTACCTATGGGTAGTGTCATGCGACTCTTTAGCATATCATGAGTTAGGGATTAGGCTACCTATGGGTAGTGCCATGCAACTCATCAACCCTAGGTATTGATCTACCTGTTAGGTAGGATCATGCGGAGTTAATTGGGATCTACCATAAGGGAGGTAGTATCCAGGTCCACTACAGGGACAGCGTAGAGGCTAGGGTATGTATGGATTGAGTAGTTATGTTTAAGATGTAAAGTTTGCTTGCTAAACCATAATTGTTTGCAATATGTTGTTACACTTAATTGCATGATTATTGTTTCCCCCACATACCGGCATATTCATTTATGTTGACTGACGTTTTGATTGTCGGCATTTTAGGTACAATATTGAAAAGGACAAATAGTAAAGAGGCACATTGTGAAAATAAGTATTAAAGTGCTAAGGAGGATTAGTTAGAATAGACTGCAGTTGTGGATAAAGGTTAGATATCCTAGTTTTTAAAAAGGTATGCAAAGTTTTATTTTACTCCAGCTTTTTTGTATAGTTTTTGGTAGAATTTTATAATTATTATTGATTATTTGCCGAACCATTGACCCGGTTAATTGGGATAACGGCTCTGACCTTTTGGTCTCCCTTAATTGGGGGTTACCGAGAGGCGGGGTCCTTACAAGTAAGATATAAATTTGAAATGTAACAAGTGTGTTTTGAACAAAAGGAGAAATACAATATGAGTGAAGTGCGAAATGAGATAAATTCTTGCAGTGATAGCAAGAATGATGAATAATCTATTTGTACCTTGTATGTTTAAATTTTAGAAATGTTTAATATACATGATTAAAATGAGAAGGATAAGTAGCAAAAAGTGAGTAGTAGTGAATGAGGAGAGAGATAAGAGAAAACAATGGCTTTTAGTAATATGTGAATTTGTTTTTAGAAGTATAATTTGTTGAAGGTATATTAAGGGATGTAAATTGGTTCTACGTATGATTTTAGTGTACATGTGCAAGCAATATGTTAATTAAAGGTGACTGATAGTTATAGTCATTCATACCAGTAATATGTCTTAGTATTGTACAATTTTGTTATGGTTATATCGGTTGAATAATGATGGAACAAATGAAGGGTTACCCTGAATAAGATAGTGTTACAACCCCGAGTTATGGGTTCATGTGGTGAGAAATATGATTTCTCATAATAAAGATAAATGAACAAATAATGATGTCTCTTGATTGAATGCATGAATTTCGTTTACAATAGCCTTGATGATTGTGTTGTGGGCTTTATTGGCTATTGGGCCCAATAATAAGGAATTTCAATTAGTAAATGAATAATGGAGTTCTTGAGAAAAGAAAGGTGTGGAAACCTATAGAAAGAAAAAGAACTTAATCCAAAAGTGGATTTCGTGCCACATGGGTTCCTTGGGTTCCAAGGAGTCCAAAGTTGCAAAAAGAAAGCAATAAGAAAAGAAAAGATCAATTAAGTATTTCTTTATTAAGAAAGAAATTGAAAACAGTGGTAAAATGTGGAAAACAAGTGAAAAGAGGTATAATTGAGTAACCCTTGGTGGAATTTCGTATCCCAAGGATTCCTAATGTTGAAAGGAATACCAATGAAGAAAATAAAAGAGAAATAAAGAGAAAACCTCAAAAAGAGATATTTTAATGAGAAATAAATAAGATAATCTGAAATAATGCATATTGATGCATTTAAGGATAATGAGTATTCCTTAAAAAGGAATTTCGAATTATTAGAGTTTCTTGGGATCCAAGGAGTCCCAATGAAGAAAGTGGAAAGAGAAAATACCTATAAAAGAAAATAAGAGAATAATGTAATACATTATTAATGAATTTTGGTGGCATTGCTAAAAAGAAAGTATTTCCTACTAAAGGAAAATAGAATTTCGTGCCTTTTAGAATAAAGGGCAAGTACTAAGAGGATAAAAGAAGTTATTTTTGAAATCTTAAGATCTAAAGCATAAAGAAATATCAAGGAGTAAATTTTAGTTTTCCTAATGGCTAAGGGATACGAATTATTAAGGAAATAATTAGAAAAGAGATGATTTCTTTGTAAACAAGGAAAGGAGGGTTCCTATAGACTATGGGACTTTCTCTCCTCGTGGGTAGGCATGCTAGGATGTTGCTACCTATCCCTAAAAAGGGAACGGATCCATAGACTCAGGTTTCCTGGTCTCCCACTCTTCTCCAGCCATGTAACCGTTCAAACCCTAACCAAGGGAAGAACTCAACCCCTAGAGCGACGAGAGGTTGTAGACGGAGGGTTGATGGATGTAGGATCCACCCACGATGGCAGAGGGAGGCATAAACTGCCATCTACGTCGGTGCAACACCAGCAGAATGGCCACTAGTTGGTTGTAGTTGCAGACCTGTTAGGGCTTGCTTCCGGCCATCTTGTCCCCATTTAGGAGATGCCTCGAGGGCGACGGGGAGAAGAAGAGCTGGGGCGGCCATGGGCGGCCACCTATGAGCCTTGTGAAGGGAAGGGCAGACCTGTGTTGCGCTGCAGGTCGATGCAACTAGGGCGTCGGGAGGAAGAAGATGGAGCGGGTGGTATTTGACCGTTCTGCCCTTTGCGGGCTGAAGATGGCGCTTAACTTACCAAGGGCAGAGTCGTCTTTTCGTCATGTTTCCAAAACCAGTGAGGCACCTTGCATGGGAATAGGGCGACGTGGCGCCTCCTCATTGGCCCACAGTAAGTTATTTTTGTTAAATTCGTATCTCAATAACCGTAGCTCGGATAGACGCGCATTATACATGAATTTTGCTCATAAAAATGAGGGGAATCCATTAAAAATATAATTGAAGTTTGATTCCTTTTGCAATTCGAAATTTAATGGAAGTTGTTAACTTTAGTGTAATAGTGATTAAGAAACCCTATTTGGATATGATTAATGTGATTAGTAGGGTTTAATTGATGGTTAAAGTTAATATTAACATGTTAATGATAAAAAGGGACATTAGGAACAAAAAGGATGAACTTTGCACATAATTCGTTTAATTTAGAGTTTACGTGCATAAATATGCTTTAATGGGCCTTGAAACCCTAATGTTGGTAATTAGAACTACTAATGGCTTTAATTATTTGATTTCATGTATAGAACTGAGTTTTCATGGTTATAAGCTATTTCGAGCATCAAAGTTCCTAATTTGTGGATAAATACCCTAAAGGTAGTAATTAGGGTTTTCTCATGAATTAAGGTAGAATTAATGATAAATAACGTTCATATGAGTATTAGAGCATAATGAACTACAAATTGATGATGAACGAGCATAATGACTTTGTCATGGATTAAAGAGGATAAAAATGGTAGCTTTAATAAAAAGAGGCTTAATGGACTTATATAATGATTAATTATGCCTTAAATCCGAAACAGAGGTTTAAATGTTGAGATAATTAGGGTTTGTGATCAATTGCGTTAAATTAGGGTTTAAAATAGTAAAAGATCAAGGGAAACCCTAATTGAAATGGAAACCCTAAAAGTGGACTAGAAGCCCTAGGAAGCAAGCTAGATTTAATAGGTATTGCTAACATGAGTAATAAAAGGGAATTGTATAATTGTTTTAGGATCTTATTGAATGCTTGCTTGCCTGTTGTTGATTGAATTATTTCTATCTCACATCAGCTTGATAGGTATGTGGTTAATTATGATTAATCGCATTAGTTTCTCGAGCATTTTCTGAATGCCTCCTCGCATTGAATGCAATCTAAACAGTTTGGATGTTCATACTGCAATTATAAAGTCACTATGGCTATCACAGTTATATATACATGTGAATTCTCACACCTACATGCCACCCTGATGGAAGATGCCATAAAGGTCAGGCCTAGGAGGGTAGACTTATGTGCACCATGAGAGGTGACCCCAGACACCAAGCTCGGGAATGAGAAGGTGGTCTATGATGAATGACTATGGAGCACCGTGAGAGGTGACTCCTAGGCACCAAGCTCGGGATTGAGAAGGTGGCCTTAAGTCAATGGCAAAAGAGAAACCCTAGAGGGGTATGCCAGGGTTAGGGAAAAAGCGGTGGAGAATGACACATTGAAAATGTAAAGTGGCTTGTTAAATAATTTGATTGTGATTATTAAATTGGTAGCCATATTTGTAAGATTTTGTTTGTTCCCACATACCAGTATATTTTGATATACTGACCGAAATTTTGTTTGTCGGCATTTTAAGAACAACAATTGAAAGAACAAATAGTAAAGAGACACATTGTGGAAATAAAAATAAAGTGCAAGGAGGATTAGATAGAATAATTCAAGCTCTGGATAGATAGATTTCCAAAGTTTTCAAAGGTAAGTAAAGTTTTATTTTATACCGGTTTTCAGTTTAGTTGGTAATGTTTATTAATTGTTATTGATTATTTGTTGAACCTTTGATCTGGGTTATTGGTTAATGGCTCTGACCTTTCGGTCTCCCTTAATTGGGGGTTACTGGGAGTCGGGGTCGTAACAATTGGTATCAGAGCATAGGTTCCTCACTTAATCTTTAATAATTATTAAATTTTACAAACTCTATAGAACCCAAGGGAGTTACTCGAGGATTGTCTGAAAGAGTGAGGTGTCTAGAAAAGGATCACATTCGGGGGTTGGCAATATTTTCCTCCACACCGCTAGTCAGAATATGAGGACTCCCGGATTGTGTGACTGCCTAGCCGATGTTTTAGGATATGACTCAAAATAAGATACCTTTAGGAGTCTCTCATCTTGTTCATCATTTCTCAACTCAAATTCTATTAAGGACCTTAAGTATTAGGGTTTCCTCTCTTCTCCTCACCCTCTTGAGGTATGGGTAAGGTTGATAAGGATTAAGGAATCCTCCACCAAATTAATAAAAAGCATGTAAATAAGATGTCATGGACATAAGCTTAATAGAGTAAGTGTAAAGGAATAGATACATGCTTAGGTCGTATGACGCGAGTTGTCATCGTCCTCAAGAGAGACCTGAGGATAGACCTCCTTGGTAGGAGGATGAGTAGAGAGAGTTAGTCTTGGAGGTAGAGACCTCCATTAAAAGTAGAGACCTAGCACATCCTTTGAGGATGATGTTAACCCTAACCCTAAGTGGAGGTTAGAGAGAGAGATGACATGATGAGACTAGGTGTTTGGATAGACATGCCTTGGATGCCATATGAGCCATGAGAAGTTGATGACTATCTTTGGCGACCCAACCCTGGGAAGGGTCGTGCATGTTAGAGCGAAGGATAGCTCCTTCATGGATGAGGTTAGAGGAGAACCTATAGAAAGCCTATGGGCTTAGGAAAGTAGGGTATAGCTTTCACCTATAGTCCGTCAGTAGTGCTGACAGTAGGTTGAAACCCTGGATAAGGGATCAGGATGGATGGCTTATGGGATAAGCATAAGGGGCTATGGATAATCATGAGAAAACATAAGTTGAGCATAGGCTTCACCCGCGTAGAGGTATGCATGTGAGCTCGATCCTTCATGGAGAGAGGACCTCTAATAGTGAGGATGGTGGTAAGGTTAGCTATAGAGAGAGAGAGAGAGCAAGACCCTGGTAAGAAAGTTGGAAGCCTAACGCCCCAAGTATGAGGAACAGTGGGGAGTCGAGGATGATGTGACCTAAGTGGATGATAGCGGTTGCCTCACACATGATCCCTGGAGGATGATGATATCTTAGTTTCCTTTATAGGAACCAAACCCTAGAAGAAGGATGATGCTTCTAGTACCTACATACCCATGGTATAAGTGATTACCTATTGGATGAGATAAAGAGTGCTTTAGACCCTGAGAAGGTTTGAGTAACTAGTTGTGAGGCTTTATACCTAGTTGGTTGTCCTGGAAGAGGACTCAACTCCGAAGTGTTGCTCGAGTAGAAGGATCATGAAAGTGCATGACATATCTTGGACATGCTTGATTCTTGGTTAAAAGATTGAGCATGCAGTGGACACCCGAAGGTGAACCTAGGGTTCCTAGGCCTAAGAGGGGAAGTTGTGTATCTGATGCTCATGATGAGATTTGAGTCTCTATAGTTTCGAGCATGGTACTCCTCATGTGTGTAGGTAAAGGAAACCCCTTAAGTTAAGGGTATGTTTGATGAAGCCCTCACAACTAAGTTGATCTAATGTTGAAGAAAGAGAACAATTATGACCTAGCATGGTTTAGTAGGTGGTCTTCTTGTGCCTTAGTAGCTACTGGGTTAGGCATGCTCATGTGAATGTAAACTCCAAGGATGATTGTGACCTTGTTGTCAAGAGTTGTAGTTTCCTCCTATCCTGGGAGAGGGACCCTTTGGTTGGGTGTATATCGGTTTTGTTGGTTTTGAGTTAACCTGAAGAGGTTTCATAGGATCTAGAGAAGCTAAGTGAAGAGTACATGGTAAGAGAATGAACCTGTAGACCCATAGTTAACCATCTCTAAGTGCATTTGGATGTGTTACCGTGGAGGTAATCGGTATGGGGCATGACCAAGGTAGGTTGGTCACCATGACACTTATGAAAGGATGAAAGACAACCCATGAATGCAGAGGGAGATGATGAAGGCTTGGGTAAGGTTCTAAGTTGGACATGTACTATAATAGAATCCTAAGTCTGTCCTAGGGTCAGGTAGGGATAAGACCGATGGAACAAGGAGTTGCCTAATTCCCTAGTTGCACATGACCATAGGGTCGGGAGGTAACAACTATCATTGTCTGAGGTCCATGGGTTAGGAGATTGATCACCTTCATGAACTCATGGGACCCAAGGGACAGATGAGTAAGGCACTCTATGGATGCATAAGGGAAGAGGGATAACCCCAAAAGTGTCGGCACCCTATAGACCTAGAGGAGATGACCAAGGATTGTGTGGTGACCCAAGTAGGTTCAAGACCAGTTTTCCATGGAAGTAACTTTGATATCATGATGTTTGTGATGTAGAGACATAAGTTTCACGTTTCAACTTAGAATTGAAGGTGTACTGGCAATGTGGGATGTATCATCTCTACTCTTGGAACGGGAAGAACTTTGTGTTTGGACGGCCGCCAAATGCTTATTTCCTCTTGTTATTAGAGGGAGAGATGGGATAGTATGCATGCCATACACCAAGGATAAAAGATGATGTGAGTTGGAATGTTGCTACAAGGTATGAGGACAGAGATGATAACATACCTTGGTGGAGTGAATAATACATGGATGGTTTACAAACACTAAGAGAAGTAGTGTAGTCAGCTTATGAGGATGTTTTATCAAGAGCTATGTGGAATTTGCAATTTAACCAAGGTTGAGCTTGATCACAATGAGGATGAGCTCAGAGCTTCTTGATGAAGACCAACTTAGAGTTTGAGATGAGATGATAAGTATAATACATGGAGGTGTATGTTACCTAACACCTAAGGATAAGAAGTGGTAATGAATGCTCTGGTTGAGATATAGTGCCTAGTTTAGCTGGAAGCTATAAAAAGTTGAGGTTGTTAGGCTAACCTTAAGTTGAGAAAAAGAGATAAGTTTGGCTAACACTCAGATATAACGAGATCTGTTGAATAAGACTAGTGGATGTTTAAATAGCCAGCCTAGTCCTTGATGTGATAGAAGGATGGTTGTAGAACCCTGGATACACTTCTTTGGATAGGAAGGTAATAAAACCCTATTGAGAGTGGTTTAGGGTTTCCAAGGTATCAATCTTGAGGAATCACGACATACCGAAGATTATGGTTTTAAGATCACCAAACACTGTGATACTACAAAGATAGTAAGTGATGGTAGCACTTTGGCTGCTTGATGTGAAGTTTCATGTAGCATGTGGCCATGCAAGCCAAGAGTGAAGGAAGAACACCAGTAACCCAGTGCTTTGACTTAGAGGTTAAAGAATCCCCAAGAGGGAATGGGAATTCATCACTACAGATGTGTTGGTAAGTCTTCCCTAGACCAAAGAAGGTCAAGATGCAATATGGGTTATGGAAGATCACCTTACCTAGATGACATGAGATAGAAAGAATGTTGTCAAGGGACAGATTCGGTTAAACTACTTAAGAGAGAAAGATGGTTCAACTACACCATGATGCAAGTTCAAAAGTTGTTGAGCATGAGCTAAAGGTTCACTTCCATTAGGTGGAATTAGTTACATGAAGAACTCGATGATAGTATAGTTTATCACCCCTAACTAATGGTTAGTAAGATCCAAACTAGAGGGTCTGATGAGAGCAAGTGTGCTTGTTCAGGGTGATACAAAGAGATCATTCTTAAGATGTGATGTTAACCACCATAGCCTTATTGGGATGCAATAAGGATGTGTCGGTCACCGCTTCATTAAGATGATTTGGTGAAGGAGGCCTTGCGAAGGTCGGAAAAGAACCACAATGTGTGCAGATGAAGTCGCTTTGATCGTGCAATGGCTGAGAGAGGGCCCAGTGGTGACATGAGTCACGAGCTGATGCAAAGCAGACTGACATGTAGTTCACTGTGGGAGAATATGTGATGTGAAAAATCTGACCCCTCTAAGCTACAGTTGAGAAAGATGAGTCCCCGATATATGGGTCCATTCAGATGGATTGGTGGAGATGGTTATGTTTAGCCTTGCCCTCAGGATAACGTGATGAATAAATGTGTTCCATGAGTCCGATCTAGAGCACTATGTGAGGTACCCAAGCCATGTGTTGAGCCTTGAACCAATTCAACTTTTGGGAGGCTGAAATGTCCTGAGTCACCTATGAGGGTACGATATACCAAGGTAAAAAAGAACTCAGATGTAAGAATATGAGATAATGACGGTTCTTGGGAAGCACCATGGAAAGGGTGAAGCCACATGGGAGCCCTGATGGACATAAGGAAAGGCTTATCCTGAATTGTTTGTTTGCTTGATGGAATTTTGAGGACAAAATTCTTATAAGAGGGGAAGGATGTTACAACCCCGAGTTTTGGGTTCATGTGGTGAGAAATATGAATTCTCATAATAAAGATAAATGAACAAATAATGATGTCTCTTGATTGAATGCATGAATTTCGTTTACAATAGCCTTGATGATTGTGTTGTGGGCTTTATTGGCTATTGGGCCCAATAATAAGGAATTTCAATTAGTAAATGAATAATGGAGTTCTTGAAAAAAGAAAGGTGTGGAAAACTATAGAAAGCAAAAGAACTTAATCCAAAAGTGGATTTCATGCCACATGGGTTCCTTGGGTTCCAAGGAGTCCAAAGTTGCAAAAAGAAAGCAATAAGAAAAGAAAAGATCAATTAAGTATTTCTTTATTAAGAAAGAAATTGAAAACAATGGTAAAATGTGGAAAACAAGTGAAAAGAGGTATAATTGAGTAACACTTGGTGGAATTTCATATCCCAAGGATTCCTAATGTTGAAAGGAATACCAATGAAGAAAATAAAAGAGAAATAAAGAGAAAACCTCAAAAAGATATATTTTAATGAGAAATAAACAAGATAATGTGAAATAATGCATATTGATGCATTTAAGGATAATGAGTATTCCTTAAAAAGGAATTTCGAACTATTAGAGTTTCTTGGGATCTAAGGAGTCCCAATGAAGAAAGAGGAAAGAGAAAATACCTATAAAAGAAAATAAGAGAATAATGTAATACATTATTAATGAATTTTGGTGGCATTGCTAAAAAGAAAGTATTTCCTACTAAAGGCAAATAGAATTTCGTGCCTTTTAGAATAAAGAGCAAGTACTAAAAGGATAAAAGAAGTTATTTTTGAAATCTTAATATCTAAAGCATAAAGAAATATCAAGGAGATAAAATTCGGTTTTCCTAATGGCTAAGAGATATGAATTATTAAGGAAATAATTAGAAAAGAGATGATTTCTTTGTAAACAAGGAAAGTAGGGTTCCTGTAGATTATGGGACTTGATCTCCTCATGGGTAGGCATGCTAGGACGTTGCTACCTATCCATATAAAGGGAACGGATCTACAGACTCAGGTTTCCTGGTCTCCCACTGACGCAATTTTACCGTGCGCAGAAACGCAAGTGAACGCGTCGAGTAGTACAGGCCTTTGTGAGGCCCGAGTCGAACTCAGGGATACGTGCAATCATCGGGGACTCCTACTAACTACTCGCGATCAGCTAAGCCAATTAACAAGTTGAGAGTTGTTGTTAAAATTAAAAGAAGAATAAAAAGAAAACAAAACAAGCAATCGATTAAATGTTGGTTTAATCAATTCAAAAGGGTATCTTTAGGATTGCGGTTTCACCGCGAGTTTTCATTGTATTAGATTTTATATAATGCCTCAATTTTATCTCTCTATCCAGGTAGTGGCCTGAAAATAGAATTGCCCACTGTCGTGGTGCAATTCACTACCTAAGCTTAGGTCGGTTCCACCGTCGTAGTAACCTATACCCTAAACTAGGTGCATTATGAACGATCTCTCAGTATCCACCATTAATTTTACACCACCTTGTTCAAGGGATTTATCGATTAATGTAGATTTCATCTCTTTTCAACCGTTAATCCTTCTTTCAAAGTGATTAAAGGCATTAGGTTATTATTATGGTGATCAAGCATAACGATATATTGAGAACACGAAACTATACCACGGATTTAAGAGATAAGATATGAATTAATATTGTAAAATCATCATACAATGAATCCCCGGGCTACTCCCGGTCCTAAAGATGAAGGGGATTAGCCCCGCATGTTCATCTCACACAAGTACATGGTAGAAATAGGGGAAAACATGTAAAAACGTGGAATGAACAGGAAAACCCCTGAACGGAGAAGAACTGGTTGATCCTCGGTGTAGAATGTGTGCTCTACCGCCTCTCGGTGGTGGAATCCATCTCCTTCGGCCTCCGGATCAACAAGTATGAGCTTCTAGCCTCCGTTCTCCTCTCTACCGCTCCTCGGTACTCGTGCAATGGCTCATCCCTCCTTTTTTTGTCTGGGCGGCCGTCATTAGGTATATCTCGGTCATTAGGTCGCTAATTAACCGTAGCCGTCCGATTGAGATCATTAGGAAGCCAACTCATATCCTACGATGTCGATACCATCGCCACGAGTCGATGGTATCGACCCGCTGTAGTGGCGGCCAGCTGCAAACCCTTCCTTTGTCGCGCCCAACAGCATCTCGATACCATCGACGCGTTTCGATGGTATCGACTTCCTTTAGGCATCAGTTTTTGCAAGCTTCCGACACTGTAGCCTTCGAGTGTCAATGGTATCGACTTGGTGTCGATACTATAGACTGATTTCTCGCCAGCAACCTGATGGTATCTCGATACCATCGACATCAAAGTCGATAGTATCGACTTTTTCCTACTTCTTTCGGCTGGCAACCTGAGACCATGTCGATGGTATCGACTTTCGTCGATGGTATCGACGGAAGCAGATACTCATTTTTCCTGAAATTCAAACACGAAACCAAATAAATTCACACAAATAATAATATTTTGACAATTAATGCTCAAAACGATAAATTAAAGGGGATTTGACATAAAATAGCAGCAAAGACCAAAGTGGATGAATTATGTGATATTAACCATAGAAATGACTAATTAAAGCATAAAACACATATGAAACAGGTCTACAAATGCGACTCAAAATCATCGCATCAAACTCCCCTAAGCTTGAACGTTACTCGCCCTCGAGCAACTAATCCTTAGAATAGAATTGCTAATGTCAACTGAAGAACAACACACCACAACCAACATTCCATATGACTCCCACCAGACATTCACATACCGGCCCTCTCTAACCACAGAACAGTAATTACCCTGAAGGCAACAGTAATCATCCATAAAAGAAATTGACCTCAAAACTGATGAACACTATCACATAAGACACTTAACATAATAAAACTCGCCGGTTCAGACTTGGTGCATCTTGTGATCCCCTATACTACGTTGCTCGCCCTAACTACCATCTACATGGAAGCAGTTCTCCTGATATTCATTAGTGAGGAGAAATTCATGGTGGCCTACCAATCCGAGCAACGGGTGGATGAAGATGGGTGGTTCATGGAAGAAAGTGGAAGTATTATACAGTTTCAACATGCATAAAACAAAAATGTCCTAAATGATGCAAATGCACATGAAAAATGCCCTAATGCCTAAAATTGGGTGGAATGATGCATGTACTAACCATCCATCTCGAAACGAGATGAACATCTAATTAAGCTACATCATGTACTCAATTATCTTGAATTGCAGGTGATATTATGTTCCTTTCTCCTTCTTATTCGTGTTGCTTCTACATAACTCTTTTCTTTTCTTTTTTTTTCTTTTTTTTTCAACCCTTATATCCATAATTGATAATGAATATTTTATTGGGCTTGTTTTTCTTCATACTCAGAAATTTGCACTATTTAGAAGGTATGGAACAATTTAATTCACCATCAGAGAAAGATTGAGATACATGATATACTTTATGCATGATAATTATGAATGCAACTACATGGCATGAACCTAAGGATAATGTGCATGTATCACTATTCTCATTTTTTTCTTTCTTTTTATGCAAAACATATGGAAAAAGAATTAATGCAAGCCCTATCTACGTGCAATGCAGTCAAAGAGGTTAAAACTGTAGCATACTTCCAATTCTTGCGGTGGATTGTGAAAAGCGAAGAGGTGGAAAGATCACAAGACTAGGTGACTGAACCTTAGAAAGATATTATGTGTCCCTCCTTACTGACCTGTGTAGTAGTTAAGAGATTTCTCTCTCTTACATCCAATTAAAGTCACATTACCATTTGGTCAGTTTAGGCTCAAACAACCATTTTCGTCCACTTTCATGAATCATTAGGAGTACAGTTGTGAAATTTTGTTTTAAAGTTGACAAAACCAATCATTTTCATAGGATATGTGCCCAAGGTTAAACAAGACAAGCTTTCCAAACACACAAAAATTTTAAATTTCCCTTGATTTTCCCATGCACAATTAATGAGATGACAAAAACTTTATGACATCCACGATTACACTAGATAGCATGTGGATCCTACAAAAACTAAAAATGCAAGAAACAAATAACAAGAACAAAAACAATAAAGTTAAAAACTAAAAACAATAAAGATAAAGTTGTTCCAATTACCCCCCTAAGCTTGAATTCGACTATGGCCTCATAGTCAAAAACAAACTTAAAGATTGGAACAGTGATACCGGATCACTCTTGTGGTGGTGGAGGTGGGTATTGCGGCGTCGTGGGGTCCCACGACGGGTACTGCCCCTGAAAAGAAGGATCATACTGGGGCATCGGAGGAGGTTGTGGATACCCCCCAAAATAGTTTTGGCTCAAGTAATGATCATAAAATGGCTGCTGCTGCATCTCCATCCTGTTCATCCGATCATGCATGAACTGTTGATTGTCGAGGATGAGACGCTCGTTCTCAAAGATAGCTCGTTGATTGTCTAGAAGCTGGTTCGTAGTGTCATGAATACCGGCATAAGTCTCGGTATGATGCTGCTGCGTCTGCTATATGTTTTGCAGCATAGAATACATACCCTGCATGGAATAGGCATCCTCGCTTGGCTGCGAGGGCAGTGGTGGTGGTGGTGTAGGCTGTGATGATGAAGATGCACCCAGATGCATCTGAGGACGCTTCTGTGGTGCCACTCGTGCTCGAAGAGGTGTAAATGCCTCCTCTTCCTCCTCAACCTCATTGTCATTTCCGTCGTCACCACCGTCGTTGCTGCCGTCTTCATCGGAGTCATCAATGGCTATGATTGGCCATCGAAAATGTTGAGCACCCTCGATATTGAAGACCTCATCAGGCAACGAGCATTCTTGGTATGCATGGTTGACGTGGCAGTGCGCATACGCCAAACCATATCAAAGAAGTAGGAGATTGAACAGGTGAAGATGCTGGAGGTTGACCTTGCTCCTAGTAGAGAGGGAAGTAAGCTAAGAAAGATCCATCCCAAGATAGATATCCAATGGCATGATCAGCCCTCCAAAATGAATTGGCGCTTTTCTCGTACTCCGCTTCACTGCCATCACACGCGTCAAGAAGAACGCGCCCCAGTTGCACTCCTCCCGCTTCAATAATTTGTACAAGAAGAACAAATCCACCTCTTGGAATTTGCTGAGAGCTAGATCACCATGGCCGAATAGGGTGGTGCAGATCATGCGGTGAAGAATCTGCATGAACGGGTGCTCAAAGTCTGCTACCGCCGCGTTGTGGTAACTCACAGCTTTGCCCGGCGGCACAGTCACCAGCTCGGCGAAGATGGCGTCGTAGTTGGTGCGGTTGTCCAGCCGCTAGTGCTGATGGTCGTGATGATTCCAATTATAAATGGAATTAAACTGGTTGAGGGTAAGGGTGTAATTATTGTTGAAAAGCCTGAACGACACCCTCCCTTTTCTCCATTCTCTGTCAGAAGCAATCACATCGTTTGGCAGCACGTTGATATCGAGTGACGCCATGAACTCCGCCACAAGTTCCTTGTAGGTTGGCCACTCCCCGAAGAATGGATGGCCTTCAGCATGATACTGGACCTCCTCTTCGTATCTGTCAGTCTCCTGCGCTTGCCCTTTTAGGACATAGGCAAGATTGTCTGTGAACCCCAAGTCACGCATCAGGTTTTGTTTGACATATCGTGTGGGCTCGATCTTGCTCTTCAGCAGCTCCTCGTACACCTTCTTCACCTCCGTGGATGGATGAATCATTTGTGGGCGTGTAATAGAGTGAGGATGAGGAGGAACAAACACTGGAATCTCCATGGGCGGCGCATGCGAAGAGGATGCACCCGTTGTACGCACCATCTTTGCGAAAGAAAGATGAATAGAACGGGAGCTCGGTGAAGATCGGAGAGGTGAATCCCCGCTCGATGAAGAACTTCACTCGGTGCTGCTCGTCGTCGGGCTTGGACGGCTCGGGGGATCGCTCGGCGCAAGTGGAGGAAGAACTCGTTGAAGGTGTGACGTCATATGACGACAAACCCGCCCTTTTATAACTGAAACCGGTGCTGCTGTATGCCCGTCGATACTATCGACTCGAGTCGATCGTATCGATAGGTGTCGATGCAATCTGTCCCCCACTGGTATCGACGGTCGTCGATGGATGGATCTAAAAACCCGGATCGTTGACGTGTCGATACCATCGACGCGAGTCGATGGTATCGACGCTGCACCCGGATCGACTGTCTTGAAGCCACCATCGTCGTTGATTTGTTTGCGTGGATCAGTGACGTGGATTGTCGATACCATCGACGCGAGTCGATAGTATCGACTTTTCTAATTTGGGTAAATCTTCACGAGACCGGCTGCCGCCTTTTTCACTTGAAGATGTCGATACCATCGACACTCCCGTCGATGGTATCGACTTCACTGAGTCGATTTCTTCTGTAAATCTTCAGAGATCTCGATGGTATCGACTGGCATGTCGATACCATCGACCTTTATTTTTCGATTTGCCTATAGGTCTGTCGATACCATCGACGAGGCCATCGATGGTATCGACGTAGTGCGATTCTCACAGTCGTCAACCTGTACCATGGTCGATACCATCGACCAGTGTGTCGATGGTATCGACTCTGCCCCAGCCTGCACAAAGAACAAACCGATCACGGTGTCTTTTTTATACTAAAAATTAAGTAAAAACAAATTAAACTACGAATGTAAATGAACTAAACTAAGGTACCGATGGTTGGGTTGCCTCCCAACAAGCGCCCTTATTTAATGTCTTAGGCTAGACGACTTGAAGCACATCAATTTGGATCTTTGGAGAAGGTACCTAAGGGATCGTGTGGCAGCTTGAACTCCACACGATCTTGACCGATTCCCAACGTGAGTGTACCTCTTCCAATTGCAGTTACTACATCGGCCGTTGCTTGAAACGGCCTACCTAGTAGCATCTCACAACTCTTAAGTTGCGGCATATCCATGATTACAAAGTCTACTGGAAAAATGAATTTGTCCACCTTGACAAGTACATTCTCGCAAACTCCATGTGGCCTCACAATAGATCCATCTGCCAATTCTATGGTTGCCGCTGACTTCTTCATAACCTATAACCCAAGCTTTTAAAATGTGGATAGCGGCATGAGATTTATGCTCGCTCCCGAATCGCACTGAGCTCGTGGGAAGTGTCGATCACCTATTGAACATGGAATATAAAAACTCCCCGGATCTTTCTTCTTCTGTGGTAAGCTCCCATGGATGATTGAGCTCACCACTTCATTCATCTGGCATACATCAGTATCTTTGATCCGCCTCTTTTTGTTGATTATTTCTTTAATAAATATCCCATAGGCAGGAACCTTCTTAATCATTTCTACCAACGGAATGTTGATATGCAACTTTCTGAATATCTCTAAAAATTTTCTATAATGCCTGTGCTCCTTCTTCGGCTTTGATATGTCCAGACTTGACACAACCGCCACAGTAACACGCTTATGAGGTGGCACATATGAACTTTTCGGGGCCAGCTCCCCTAAGCTTGCTTCAATAACTCCCCCTGGCGTGGACTTTTTCAGAACATCATCAACATGTATAACTTGTTGTGGCTCCTCTCTCGCAATAGATGTATCTGCACCTTGACAAACGACCTTCTCTTGCTCTTCTTGCCTAGGCGGGGATGCAACCATCATGGGCTCTTGGCGGGATTTCCTGAAAAGAGTATTTTCACCCGGCAATCCATAATAAGTGTGAGGATACGGTATTGCCGGTGTTGCCTCCGTATCAAACCTCATTTTGCTTTGATCCTTTGTCTCTGCTTCCTTGGGTTCTTCCTCATTGATCACAGACATGTATTTAACTTGATGATGTGCTTGGACCATATCTGCGTTCCCGGCCTATTTCTGCTAATTGGCGTGCTTGATGGTCGCCACTTCATTTGAAATCTGGGTCACGGTGGTTTCCAATGCCCGCATCTATGCTCCATGGCTTTGCAGTGTTTGTCCAAACTTGGTCAAAATATCTCCCTGGGATTGCAGCTGCTTACTGAACATACCCATCATCTCTTGATTCTATTGCACCATTTGACTAAGCAACTCGGTGCTTTTATCTTCAGCTCTAGGTTGTGGTTTTGCATCCGGATCCTGTAGAAAGTTGTTTGGATCCTTCCATGAAAACTTCTTGTCCCTCCTCCAAGCATAATCATTGTTTCTATAGCCCTGTTGTTGCATGAATTTGACTTGGGCTTCCTCATTAGATGATGCATCTTCCTTGGCAAGCAATTTCTTAGCTAGAAGGTCTAGCTTGTCATTCAGCTCCTTGATGGCCCTGGACTCACCTACAACTTTGACTTGTTCTGGTGCATCCCTTTCGCCCCAAGACTGTTTCCTTGCCATGTTTTTCAGAATCTCCCAGCACCTTATGTCCGTGTTATTCAAGAAGAATCCGGAACCGGCCGAATCAAGGTTACTTCTATCATGCTCAGAGAGAGCAAAATCGAATATCTTGACCTGTGTCTCCTTATCTAACCCATGGTGCGGGCACCTCCTTAACATAATTTGAAAGTGTTCCCATGTCTCCGAGTAGGTCTCACCTGCCTTCTGGGTGAAGTTGTGAATCTTTCTGATCAAATCGTTGGTCTTCTCGGGCGGAAAGAACCTCTCGAAGAAAACCTCAACCATATGGTCCCACGATTCCACATATTCGTCAGCGAGATTGTGCAACCACTCTAGTGCAGCTCCTGCCAGAGAACTCGGGAACAATTTTAAATAGAGTACATCCTGTGGGAATTTGTCAATCTTGACCGTGTCGCAATTTTCCACAAATTGGCTGATCTGTGCAACTGGGTCTTCATTCTTAAGCCCATGAAATGTGTTTGACTTAACCAAATTTATTAACGCAGGATCAATCTTATATGTTAGAATATTAAGCCCATGCTTCTTTATTGGCCCTTTCGACACGGACGAGGAAGAAGCCTTGATTTTCTCGCATATTGTCTGCGGCTCATCCATCTTTTCTTGTTCAGGTTCAGAATCAATATCCTCTAGATGGTCTTGATTATAATTGTCCTCGTCTTCCTGTCCCGTCAGTGGAACCTCTGGTGCACGACCCGTGTAGTCAGTACTACGCGTCTGCACCATGCACAGTACCTGAAAATAGAAAGATTAAATTTAATACGGTGCTTGACGATTGAAAATATTTAGAAAATAGATTATGAATTTTTGGAATGATAATAATAAAAAAAAGGTGGCCTAGAGTGGCCGCTCACAGCACTCGAAGTGCCAACAAATTGCCGTATCCCCGGCAACGGCGCCAAAAACTTGACGCAATTTTATCGTGCACAGAAACGCAAGTGAACGCGTCGAGTAGTACAGGCCTTTGTGAGGCCTGAGTCGAACTCAGGGATATGTGCAATCGTCGGGGACTCCTACTAACTACTCGCAATCAGCTAAGCCGATTAACAAGTTGAGAGTTGTTGTTAAAATTAAAAGAAGAATAAAAAGAAAACAAAACAAGCAATCGATTAAATGTTGGTTTAATCAATTCAAAAGGGTATCTTTAGGATTGCGGTTTCACTACGAGTTTTCATTGTATTAGATTTTATATAATGCCTCAATTTTATCTCTCTATCCGGGTAGTGGCCTAAAAACAGAATTTCCCACTGTCGTGGTGCAATTCACTACCTAAGCTTAGGTCGGTTCCACCGTCGTAGTAACCTATACCCTAAACTAGGTGCATTATGAACGATCTCTCAATATCCACCATTAATTTTACACCACCTTGTTCAAGGGATTTATCGATTAATGTAGATTTCGTCTCTTTTCAACCGTTAATCCTTCTTTCAAAGTGATTAAAGGCATTAGGTTATTATTATGGTGATCAAGCATAACGATATATTGAGAACACGAAACTATACCACGGATTCAAGAGATAAGATATGAATTACTATTGTAAAATCATCATACAATGAATCTTCGGGCTACTCCCAGTCCTAAAGATGAAGGGGATTAGCCCCGCATGTTCATCTCACACAAGTACATGGTAGAAATAGGGGAAAACATGTAAAAAACGTGGAATGAAAAGGAAAACCCCTGAACGGAGAAGAATCGGTTGATCCTCGGTGTAGAATGCGTGCTCTACCGCCTCTCGGTGGTGGAATCCGTCTCCTTCGGCCTCCGGATCAACAAGTATGAGCTTCTAGCCTCCGTTCTCCTCTCTACCGCTCCTCGGTACTCGTGCAATGGCTCATCCCTCCTTTTTTTGTCTGGGCGGCCGTCATTAGGTATATCTCGGTCATTAGGTCGCTAATTAACTGTAGCCGTCCGATTGAGATCATTAGGAAGCCAACTCATATCCTACGGTGTCGATACCATCGACGTGAGTCGATGGTATCGACCCGCTGTAGTGGCAGCCGGCTGCAAACCCTTCCTTTGTCGCGCCCAACAGCATCTCGATACCATCGACACGTGTCGATGGTATCGACTTCCTTTAGGCGTCAGTTTTTGCAAGCTTCCGACACTGTAGCCTCCGAGTGTCGATGGTATCGACTTGGTGTCGATACTATCGACCAATTTCTTGCCAGCAACCTGATGGTATCTCGATACCATCGACATCAAAGTCGATAGTATAGACTTTTTCCTGCTTCTTTCAGCTGGCAACCTGTGACCATGTTGATGGTATCGACTTCCGTCGATGGTATTGACGGAAGCAGATACTCATTTTTCCTGAAATTCAAACATGAAACCAAATAAATTCACACAAATAATAATATTTTGACAATTAATGCTCAAAATGATAAATTAAAGGGGATTTGACATAAAATAGCAGCAAAGACCAAAGTGGATGAATTATGCGATATTAACCATAGAAATGACTAATTAAAGCATAAAACACATATGAAATAGGTCTACAAATGCGACTCAAAATCATCGCATCACCCACTCTTCTCCAGCCATGTAACCATTCAAACCCTAACCAAGGGAAGAACTCAACCCCTAGAGCGACGAGAGGTTGTAGACAGAGGGTTGATGGATGCAGGATCCACCCATGACGCCGGAGGGAGGCGGAAATTGCCATCTGTGCCGACGCAACACCAGCAGAATGGCCGCTGGCTGGTTGTAGTTGCATACCTGTTAGGGCTTGCTTCCGGCCATCTTGGCCTCATTTAGGAGATGCCTTGAGGGCGATGGGGAGCAGCAGAGCTGGGGCGGCCATGGGCGGCCACCTCAGAGCCCTGTGAAGGGAAGGGCGGACATGTGTCGCACTGCAGGTCGACGCAACTAGGGCGTCAGGAGGAAGAAGATGGAGCGGGTGGCGTTTGACTGTTCTGCTCTCCACGGGCTGAAGATGGCGCTTAACTTACCAAGGGCAGAGTCATCTTTTCGTCATGTTTCCAAAACCAGCAAGGCACCTTGCATGGGAATAGGGCGACGTGGCGCCTCCTCATTGGCCTGCAGTAAGTTATTTTTGTTAAATTTGTATCTCAATAACCGTAGCTCAAATAGATGTGATTATACATGAATTTTGCTCAAAAAAATGAGGGGAATCCATTAAAAATATAATTGAAGCCTGATTCCTTTTAAAATTTGAACATTAATGGAAGTTGTTAACTTTAGTGTAATAGTGATTAAGAAACCCTATTTGGATATGATTAATGTGATTAGTAGGGTTTAATTGATGGTTAAGGTTAATATTAACATGTTAATGATAAAAGGGACATTAGGAACAAAAAGGATGAACTTTGCACGTAATTTGTTTAATTTAGAGTTTAGGTGCATAAATAGGCTTTAATGGGCCTTGAAACCCTAATGTTGGTAATTAGGACTACTAATGGCTTTAATTATTTGATTTCATGTATAGAACTGAGTTTTCATGGTTATAAGCTATTTCAAGCATTAAAGTTCCTAATTTGTGGATAAATACCCTAAAGGTAGTAATTAGGGTTTTCTCATGAATCAAGGTAGAATTAATGATAAATAACATTCATAAGAGTATTAGAGCATAATGAACTACAAATTGATGATAAACGAGCATAATGACTTTGTCATGGGTTAAAGAGGATAAAAATGGTAGCTTTAATGAAAAGAGGCTTAATGGACTTATATAATGGTTAATTATGCCTTAAATCTGAAACTGAGGTTTAAATGTTGAGATAATTAGGGTTTATGATCAATTGTGTTAAATTAGGGTTTAAAATAGTAAAATATGAAGGGAACCCCTAATTGCAATGGAAACGCAAAAAGTGGACTAGAAACCCTAGGAAGCGAGCTAGATTTAATAGGTCTTGCTAACATGATTAATAAAAGAGAATTGTATAATTGTTTCAGGATCTTATTGAATGCTTACTTGCCTATTGTTGATTGGATTATTTCTGTCTCACATCAGCTTGACAGGTATGTGGTTAATTATGATTAATAGCATTAGTTTCCCGAGGGTTTTCCGAATGCTTCCTTGCATTGAATGCAATCTAAACAGTTTGGATGTTCATACTGCAATTATAAAGTCACTATGGCTATCAAAGTTATATATACATGTGAATTCTCGCACCTACATGCCACCCTGATGGAAGATGCCATTAAGGTCAGGCCCAGTAGGGTAGACTAATGGGCACCATGAGAGGTGACCCCAGACACCAAGCTTGGGAATGAGAAGGTGGTCTATGATGCATGACTATGGAGCACCGTGAGAGGTGACTCCCAGGCACCAAGCTCGGGATTGAGAAGGTGGCCTTAAGTCAATGGCAAAAGAGAAACCCTAGAGGGGTATACCAGGGTTAGGGCAAAAGTGGTGGAGAATGACACATTGAAAATGTAAAGTGGCTTGTTAAATAATTTGATTGTGATTATTAAATTGTTATCCATATTTGCAAGATTTTAGTTGTTCCCACATACCAGTATATTTCGATATACTGACCGACATTTTGTTTGTCGGCATTTTAGGAACAACAATTGAAAGAACAAACAGTAAAGTGACACATTGTGGAAATAAGAAATAAAGTGCAAGGAGGATTAGATAGAATAATTCAAGCTCTGGATATATAGATTTTCAAAGTTTTCAAAGGTAATTAAAGTTTTATTTTATACCAGTTTTCAATTTAGTTGGTAAAGTTTATTAATTGTTATTGATTATTTGTCAAACCTTTGATCTGGGTTATTGGTTAACGGCTCTGACCTTTCGGTCTCCCTTAATTGGGGGTTACCGGGAGTCGGGGTCGTAACAGATAGTCTTACCTATTCATTCATATGAATAGAAGGGATGATAACCATATTGTATTGATATGTAACCCTAATGAGGTATAGCTTGTTATACCTAGCTTTAATATAATTAAGTGATGGTAATTGGGTATGAATAGTCCTTGAATGACTAATACAATCATGGAGTACTCTATTACTATTGTTGAAACCTTAGTATGCTATAACTCGATGGTGACATCTTGAATTATGTGTGGATTCATATTTGAGAATAGTATGGAATGTGATGGTAATGCTTCACCTTATGCATCTGTGATCCAATGGGGATTCCGTGAGTAGTATTGTACAATTGTTGTTGAATCTAATCTTTCTACTCAAGAGTATTTTGCTATTTGAGTAGCACAATAGTAAAAATTCAAAACAACATGGTGAACTCTCTTTTGTGACTTAGAGGTAATACATAACAATAGTACATATTGAGTCGTATGAATTGAGAAAGTTGGATCGAATTATCAATGTTGAGGTAACACCTCAAGAGTATGAAAATATTGAAATGGTTGTATCTCTATCTGCTATGATTGATTGTGGCATAGAGAATTTGTTTGCTATCATTGAGAACTGTTTTAACATGTTGTAATTAGAAAAGAAATAAAGGACTTAACGTTGAAAACTACATTCAAGTATGAAATACAAGAATATAATGACATGTAAGATTTCATAAGCTTAAAATAAACCGTGAAAGTACTTTTCTTGCATGTTTATGTTTCGGGGACGAAACCTTTTAAAGGGGGGTGGAATTGGTATGACTGTATCCTAGCTTAATTGGAAACCTATGGTTTACCTAGATGATTATATACTTAATTGGATTGATCATTTCTTAAATCTAATTAATTATGATAATTCAATTATTATGTTTTAAACCTAATAAGAATGTTAAGTGTTCTATTGTTTGAGAAATATAAACCCTAGTTGGCTGAAATTAGGGTTTTGATGGTACATGAGTATGGAATTTGATCAAGATAGTAGTACGGTAAATAATTTATCATATTTTCTATGTAATTTGGATTTAATTGAAATTTTGGTATAATATGTACAAATCAATCTTGCATTTCAGTGAAAAATTTCAGAATTTTTGGATGTTTTTTTAAAGTCATTCTCGGTTGAGATATACTTCAACCGACCATGCTGACAGAATGTTGTTTAGCAGTATATTGTTTGATTTTTAGTTATTTATTGGTAACTCCAAATTATCCAAAATTTTAAATACAGATCTCAAAATCAATCATAAATAACATGTAAAGTTTTCATAATTTTTGGATGCGTTTAGACCTTATCAGTAGACAAATTACAGTAACTGACATTTCTACATAATTCTAGATAGTAGTGCACTATTCGATTTTTAGTTATTTAATGGGAGCTTGGAATGATGTAACATTTTTACATAATCTTTTTAAATCAATTATAAATATCATTATAAATTATCATAATTTTTTTGGAAGTTTTGATCTCTTAAAGATACGAATTACATAAACCTTTTTATGACAGAAAAATCTGCTGAAATAAAAAAAATTAGTGAGGGGTCAAAGTGCAATTGACCCAAGAAGCTCAATTAATCTATATGATCAAACTAACACACAAATAGATATCATAATTTTGTGGTTCAATCCAGAGAAACAAAATCATAGAGAGAGAGGGAGAGTTAGGGTTTGAGAGGAGAAAATACTGGAGATGTTGACCTAGGGTTTTGCGGTCCGAGGAATGATGAAATCATGTAAGTTTAGCTTCTTTGGATATAGTTTCATGGTGAATCTTCTCTCACATGTCGAAATTCCGTACCTCCTCTTATTTGATCTGAAATGGTGTCAAAACTTCCCCTTTTTCACTCTTTCTTCATAATCCCTCATTTTTAGGGTTTCTGAATTGAAAGGTAGAAGAATTGGGTGAATTACTAGGGATTTGATATGAGATCGAGATTTTTAGGGATGAGCTACATTTTTAAGGTTTTTTCACACCTTAGGATGAGTGGGAACTTCCTTTAAATAGTATATTGCATGAAAATTGGTTAATTCATCCATAATCTTTAATTGCTAGTATGCGACTACAAACCTTGAATTGTCTATTTGTTCTAAGTTGTTGCAAAATTATATGAAATGGATTCTTCCTCTGTTTGGATGAAGTTCATATGATAAAATCATATTATAAATATATACAATACATCCTAATGATAATTTCCTAAGTATTCACAGAGGTTATAAGAGTAAACTGAAATATAGGGAATTTGTCTAGTGATTGAAATTTGTTGTATAAGTAAATAGAGAAAATTGCTTATCTAGATCCCCTTAGTTATGAATGGTTGTTTATCTAAATTATAGTACATATATGTCAGATACTATCTTGGATTTTTTTCAAAGTGAATAGTGTTTGTTTGATATCTCAATAAAGAGGGTGAAACCCTAGATGCGAGGAAAGTTGGATATTTGCGAATAGATATCATGAAATCCATTTGAAGGGATTTTCTTGACATGATATACTTTATTTATTCAATGTTATTATTTATGCATGATATCCTAGTGAATGGTATGGAAACTCAAATTCAACTTAGTTCCAAGGTTTCATACATATATTGATTTTATATGATTTGTTGATAGTAGTCTTTATTCAATGAATGTTTATGTCGCATGAAATCTTTATGGGAGCCATGTGAATAAGTTGTTTCCTAGTGAGAGGTGACAAGATGTGTTGTGGCCTTGTGAGCCATGAAAATACTTGTACAACCACTGAAATGAATACCTTGGTCTAATGACCTAGAGGTAATGGTTACCTGTTACAGAGGTAACAATGCTATGTGATGATCTAAGGGTTTGTATACCCAGATCCAGTAATCATGATAATGAAGTGAAGGGATGAGAATTCTCAGTAATGTGATAAGGGAGTGAGATCCTAGGTATCATGTGTTTTAAAGATTTGAAAAGTACGTGATAGATGTATTAAACCTTTCTTTGTAGCATTTGCGGTGATTAAATGAAACCCTAAGGGTAGGGTGTTCAATGAATCAAGTATTGTGATATCAATGTTCTCAGTTATTATTAATAATTCTTGTCATGATAAGTAATTAACTCTTAATTGAGTTATGAGATGCACAACTCAAGATTTGGGTTGATATGCACGATTCTAGTGTGTATGTGCCAAGTGGACATGAAATCTGTTTATTTAAGAATTTTAGTCTGCCTACATGTATAGTATGTTGATTACTCAATATATTACAGTGTTTTGAATATACTACTCTTCCAAGTTTAGAATGATATACATGTTGTATTACAACTTCAAATAAGTAGACGTGACACCATAGAGAAACCAGAGTCAAGTATAAGTAAGAGAAGGGTACAATGTAGAAAGATCTTTCTAAGAATAATAAAATAATAGACGTAGGAGCCCTAAACACCGTAGAACCCCTATGTGAGGTCTGCGCCATAGGGGTGAAACAACCTAACCCTGGCAGCGTCCAGTATATGAGGGTCGAAATGTGCTATCAGGTGGCACGGGGGACGAAGCCCTACTGGAACTCTCCTTAAATTATAGTTTGTAGTGTCCAACGGCAACCATAAGTCCTGGTGGCACTAGAGTATAGAAAATCTAAGAGGTTTCTTGAATCTCCACCTGTGTGCTCAGGTTAGAGGAGGAGTCTAGTTTATGCCAGAGATCCATTTCCCTATTGCAGACCAGGAGAGTAGTCAGATTTAGCATTTCCCGGGTGTGTCCACTAAGTCTTGTACGGTGTGATCGTAGTGCACTATGAGTCTTCATATGTAGAGTACACTGCATATGATCAGGGCATAATAAAATAAATGAGAGGTCAAACAAGTGTGTACATTTATTCAATTATTCTTTGTATGTTTCTAAATTATTAGTTCTCTTTATGATCAATCAAGCATTTCATATATTGATTCACTCTTATAGATATCTAGAGTATCCTGCCATATTTATGATTGTCAATTATTAGACTCTTTAAAGCTTACTACTGTTATAATTGATATCAGTTGCTCAAAAGTATATCTATAATTATATCAGTGCTTTAGATTGTTTCTTTGAAGTACTCATTCACTGAGCGGGTAGGCTCACCCGTCTACTCAAAATTTTTAGGGAAATCACATGGACTTGAAGAAGATATCATTGCATCAGAGTAGATCAGCCACAAGAGTTAAGTCTGAGTATTGTTAAGCTCAGTCGATCCCTGTCACTCTAGGTCCTTGTATAGATTTGTGAGAGAGTTGTAAATGATGTTTTGTATGTTTGTTTCCTTAATAGGAGAGAATGCAAATGATTGGCATGTCGTATTTACATGGAAGTGTGAGAAACATAATGAATGTATGGATGTGTATCATTAAATCCTGAGATTACATTAGAGAAATGAAAATTTAATTCTCTTGTAAAGTTAGTTTATGTGGTTCATTGCGAGAAAACAAAGAGTTTGAAAATGAAGAAAAAGTTAAGGGTGATTTTTGTATTACGTTAAATCCTCAATTTATACCCTAATCTCATGATTAGTGGTAATTGTGAGATGGGGGTGTAACAATGGTGGTGTACTTAAAGTTAGTTCAATTAACCTCATTCACAAGGTGAAGATGTGGTATAATAGTTTGGCACCCAAATACATAGATATGTAATATGAATTCATTGATGGATTATTTGAACATTATTATCCACCCCAAAAGATGGCATAGGATGTGGGAAAACCTCATGTATTCAAGAAAATTAAGGGAGAATCTTATTGTGAGACTTGGGAAATTTCTAGTGATTGTTGATGAAGTGTCCTCATCAAGGGATATACCTTTAGGGTTAGAGGAAGATCTTCCACTAAGGGTAAGGCATTAAGAAAAGATGTTGTTAGATGTCATAGGAGGATTTTTTGCTTGTATAACTATGTATATATGTGCCAAGAAGTCATTTAGAATATGTTAGTGAATTAGTCTTGATGATGAGAGTTTGAAACCTGAGGCATATTAAAAGGAGGCATATAACTGCAACGAGTCACTAAGTTGAATTCTCAGTTTAGTGTGCTGAAAAAGAAATTGGTGTCCTTGTAGTCGAGTTACACATAGCTCACAGAGAAGAGGTGATACACATAAGGTATGCATATATGGTTTCTCAATATATTTTAAGAGAATATGAGGATAATATATGATATTTCAAGATGAAGCTTGATGAGACAAAGGTGGGTGCATCTTCAGAGTATGCTCACTTGACCTCAATATCTTGACTTCAAGGTCATGGAGATCTGGCATATAGATTTTCATGTTAAAAGATAACACATATGTGGGCACGTTTTGAGGTCGCCTTTCGTTTGTTCTTAGTTTTCAAGAAATGGATGAGGTTTATTGCTTTTTTTTATTTGGGTCTGGTTAAGTGGGAGTGGGTTTGGGATTGTGGGTTCGGCCATGTGGTCCTCTAGTAGTGACACCCGTACAAAGTATCCAATAATATTTGATCAAGTAATTAGATATATGTCATGGTTGTATGCTTTCCCATTCTCATAGTTGATGTTTTCATTCTACAAATGTACTTTTAATCATAATTGAGATTTGGATATTTACTTCATCAATTTTTTAATTGGTTATAAATAGTTGTAATACTTGAATCTTTCTTTGATATGTTATTTTGTTCTTAAAAAAACTATCTTGGTCTTTAGATTTATTGAGCATTGCATAGAGTCATCTTGTTATGTCATTACTTCCCTTGGGATGTAACTCACAGCTTTAATACATTCTTATTGATTTGTCTTAATCCAATGCAACCTTTAGTGTGTTTCAACCAAATTTAGGTAACTACAATTACACTCATAGTTTACTACTAGATATGCTCTAATTTCAATATGTTCAATGCCATGACTTGGTTCGTTGTCACTTAATTGATAGCTATCATAACTTGAGATCAGTCTTTGTATGTGGGTCCAAATGTAGAGTACATAAAAACCCAAATATTGCGTAGACTAAAAATGGGGTGTCAACACCTAGAGTTATGCTTTTAGAAAAGTTGCAAACTTACTATTCATGTTCTTCCAATATCATTTAATTACTTTGCCCATGTGTATTAGATTGTCAAGGTCATTCATGGTTTCCTACCAAGGAATAATCCATATTTTAACACCACACATCTACATGAAGGTACCATCTAGATTATTCATGAAGGCAATCCAGAGTTGTCCTTTACTGTCAATTTGTATATATCACATCAAGGTTTCCATGGGATAAAAAATTTCTTCCCAATTTACAAGCATCACATGGCTCAACTTAATACCATTGTATTTGTGAAAAGGGTTATATATGCTTCACGTGATCTTACTTCTGTGAATCTTCCATCTCTACATAAGCACATGAAGTGGTATCACATTCTCAACAAATAAGGAGAAACTACTAGTCACTTTCTACATGATAAATTAAGGTTAAGCTTCAAGTTAGCCATTGGATAGCCATATTTATCTAAACTAAACGATTTCTTTCTACGCACCATGATCTTTCAAGTAGGGTGATAACAATCAAACTTGAAAGAACTCCTCTGGGATTAAGGTTGTCAAGATTCTAGGTCGGGCCATCTTCACTTTGAATTCTAAATCACAACTAGAGCAATGATAAAAGTACTTTATTATATTAAATTATGAAGTAGTAATTAACTTTCAAGCTAGTAAAAGTACCTCATATGGGCATGATAAATCAAAAATTAATGTGATATGGGTCACAATTAGGTCAGATAAACAAAAAATTAATAAGAATGGGTTGGATCTGGGTCCATATTTGGGCAAAAAATTCTATAAAATGAGGTGATCAAATACACACAACATTTCAAGTGAGACATATTAAGATTAACATAGTCTTTTGGGTTGAAAACCTGGGTTGGGTCAGGTATGGGTTCACAGGTTTAGGTTGGGCATTGACAATCCTACCTAGATCATAGCTCAACCAACCTCTTTGTACTTCCTTGATGTATCAACTCTCACAAAAGGTAAATGCATGTGAATTTTGAATGGGTTAGAGTTTTGGCTACCATATTTGTGCAACAAAATCATATTCCTTTTGTTATCCTCTATACACCGCCATTAACTATCTCGATATGATTGTCTTTTAAATTGAATAGAGCTCTTACCAAAGTAGAAAAGAAAAAGAACATAACATGGCACATACACTTGCGGGTACACTGCATAAAGTCCAAATGATAATAGTTTTATCAATAAGAGCTTGAAGATGGACCAAATTTGTTACTCGCAAATCAAAGGAACACCATGATACTCATGACAAGAAGGAATTCTTTGGTCCTCATTTTGATGCGTTTAGGCTACTCATTTAGTCATCCAGTTACATGTATATCATGAGCTTAAATGGTAAGGAGTGGATTAAATACACTAGGTGGCCTAATCTGCAACAAGTTGTAGCTTCGACCTTGTCTAACTAGGACCAATATATCCTAGGGCCACTCACAATTCCATCCACAAAATTGTGAAATGATTGACATCTAATCAGGCTTGTTTGGTTGTGTTGAATTTAACAACATAGTACAAAGACCTTTTGCAAAGATGTAGAGTTTATACAACAAAAAATAAAACCTTTGCCCCCATAGATATTAAAAAAAAAACCTTTCATTTACCAAATACTAGATTATCCTCTCAGTCTCTTTCACACAATTTGAATTGCCCGCTGTGTACCCTTTCTCCATCTGACACCACTGTTTCTAGTCTTTAACTTCAACATATGTTTTTCTACTTTTTCTTCATTGGTTATTTTCCCTTCAATTCAATATTTGTCTCAAATATTTTATTCTGTCACTAGTTAATTATTATATTATTTGATTATTTTATTTAATTAATTATTATTTGTTATTTCCAGGAACCACTGTCATAGAGAATTTACTTCAATGACTCCCTGATAGTGTGAGGGGGTGGGAGTCAAACCCAGGTCCTTTCGTTGTGGTTTAGCAAGCCGCACCACTCAATCTATGCACTCTTGGGAATTATTACTAATCATCTTACTAGTATCTCGTATGTCAAAATTACAATCCCTACTGACCCAACCAGACTTGACTAATCAAATATTTGGGTTGTAAAGGTAATTGGGGATTTGAGTCAAGTCAAATTTGTTTTTGGTCGATTGGTTCATGTCAAAATTAGTTCTATTCATATTCAAGTTATATTTTTATTTTTAATTAAAATCATGATAAATATTTTTATGATGTTGAGGCCATGACAAGTCAGTTCAAGTCATATACGGGCGCATATTAGTCCAAGTCATACGTTTTACAACTCTTTTTCTGGTTGGGTTCTGGAACCTGCTTGGTCGGGTCTGATTTCATTTCACCCCTGATTGAGTTAAGTCAAATTAACAAAACCTAACCCATTGCCATGATCAGTTTTACATGCATTATATAATTTTAAATACATTATATATTAAAATTATGTATATTCATATTTAATATTTTAATAATATAAATCTAACCCAACACCATGGCTAATATCAAATATAGATAAATATGTATCATCATCATCATTTAAGCCTCAATCCCAACTATATTGAGGTCGAGTACATGGATCATCCGTTCCCATTCAGCTCTATCATGGATCATATTCTGACCAGATGTAGAGATTCAAAATCTCTCTTTATAAACTCTTCTCATATTAATTTAGGTCTTTCTCTTCTTCCAAATATTGATAAGTATGTTTACTATACATATTCAATTAAGGAAACAATAGACATTCTCTGAAGGGGAAAAAGATAAAGAAATTCGGTTGGAAATGGCCTGGGATGGGGAAAAAAGAGGTACGGAGCGGACATTTGGAATTTTGTGAAAGATAGAGGGGTATTTATATAAAATGGCAGTGTTTTTTGACATTTCTGAAAGGTGAGGGAGTTTTTGGGGAAAAACTCAAACTTTAGGCTTCATATGTTTAGTTTGATGTAAGGCTCCTATTGGTTTGGTGTAAGTCATGAGTTTTGTTGACCTCATTTTCTAGGAACTCTAGTTCAGATTTTAGAACTTAAGTTTCATTCACTTCCATGTGATTGGTTTGTTGTAAGTGTAAATACGGAAATTATTAAAAATATTGTTAATTTTTATTATGTAATATAAATAACCGAGGATGGCAAGGACATATAAAAATTCATATCAGTAAAAAATCATAATATTCTTGAATATAATAACCGCAACAAGTGGTTATGAAGCACATGTTGCTCCTTTAAAAATATTTTATTATGGTACAATTATAACCTTTTAGTAAAAATATTATAATTAAAACCACATCATAATATTTTTATTTCACTTTGTGTATACAAAGTATTATAATAATATGCGTATTTCATGTTCTTGTAAATATAAATTTTGGTTCATCATTGTTTCACGCGAATATTAATTTTTACATTGTTTTTTTAGGAAACTTTACTATGTTATTCGTGCATCGTTATAGTTAATTATCATTTTTCACATCATATTGTTTAAACACGAAGGATAAAAATACATTACGTAAATCACATTATTTTCATATGGTGTAGTTTGTTTCTTTTTCATGATGCTTGTGTTTTTTATTTTGTAGATCGTAATGATAATAGTGATTATAGTGTAAAATATTTTACATAGTGCGATTATAGTGTATGAATTTTTGTCATATTATGTTGTGGTTTTAGGAATGAACTATATCCACACCGCTAATATTTCTAGTCATAAATATTTTAGTTGTGTCACTTATAACGAATGAAGAATATAATTGTAAAAGAAATCTTATTAGTTGTCCCAGAACTCATTTTCCGCTCCTTTTAAGAGGGAACTCAGGAACTATGTTTTGTATATAAGTCTTGTAACTCGCAAGAAGTCACAGAACTCAAATTCCAGCAGTTACTTTAAACCAATCATGAAAAACTTCTCAAGGAACTCCAGTTCATAAGTTTTCCGGATCAGTTACAACAAACCAATCGGAGCCTTAAAACGAAATCATTGTTTAGTTTGGAATGAATCTCTTACTAGCAGCCGAAATTACAGGCCTTGTTGCATTCTAAAGTAACTCTGGACTTCCATTTATACCATCTCCGGGTTCCGTTATCCATGAGATAATTCCATGGTCTGGTCTTTTGATGTGCTACTAGGCAGCCCCTGATCTTCGCCACTTCTCCGAAACGAAACGAAGCTGGCAGAGAGCATCTTTACTTGGTCGGTATCCCTTGATTCCCCTCTTCCAACCTACAAACAAAAGTGTGGTCTTTGGGCTTTTCCTGCGTGACGAACCACCGGAGCGCTTTTGACAGGCTTAAGCCTAGTTGGTGGTGGCAGAAAACAAAGGAGAAACCTCCCACGCCGTTGACGCCGCAGCACGGCCTGCTGCTGCTGCTTGCCGCCGGATGTGGGAGTGGAGTGCCGTAGCGGCAACAGTGCGACCTTCATTATCCTTTAAAAAAAAATGGATCCTTCTTTTACGGCGGGATTGTCATGTATAAATCTACGCCCATGTCATTCCCTGTCATCAGAATCCAGACTGTCACCCTCAACCTCCAGCTTAGCCATCTTGGAGGGGACGCCAAATCCACAGCAGTCCGGTCAAACACAGCAGCAGCACGCCCACGTTCCACCCACATGGCTGGCCAGCTTCCCATTTCCAGTAGGGCCCTGGCCCTGGGTGCCCCTCCATCCCACCACCTCCATCGCCAGACATGGAAACGCCCCAAAACAGGGCCAACACAAAGGCGAATCAGGAGTGGCGAAGCAAAGAAGGTATCTCTCCGCTTCAATCCTCGTCCTTCTCCCTCCTACCATTCACCGGTCAGTCAGTGAGTCAGTCCAGTGCCCCACCACCACTGGTGCCCACTTGCAAGGCGTCGACATATGCCCGCAAGCTGGCAAGACGAAGACCGGCTGCTCCACCACCATTCACCTTCCATTCAAAGGGGGCGATACAACAGAAAAGCAATTCTTGGATTGAAAAACAACAATTAAAGGACGAATCTAGTCTCTAGTGCCAGGTTGTAGAAACAATGATACAATAAGAAATGTGTCTACAGATTAACAATTACAGTAGTAGTTGGAATGGACGACCATGTGGTTCAGCTAGCTAATGGCATCTCCAGCATGCCAGAGCCAAAAACCACTTATCCTGAATTACAGAATCAAGATGATGAACAAATAAAAGAAACAGAGAGAGCAAGAACAAGGAGCGATCAACTGGTTGGTTGGCCGGCAACTTGCTATCTTGCTCGCAGCTACTAAATGTGCAGATTAGGCTTCGCCAGCAGGAGACCCTCTGGTGGCTGATGCATTTTGCTGACGGTTAGGCTGCTGTAATTTTGGCTTCAGGGACATTAAAAGCGCCCCTTTGCCGGAAATCGATATGGTCGATTCCTCTGGCCGGCGGCTGGTTCCATACCATGCGGCGGCGGTTGCGGCGGACGGACGAGGGTGGTATAAAAATGACTGCCACCCTCGGTCCGGGTGATGATGAATCAGTAACAATGAAAGGCGTGCATATGAATGGTGAGGAAAAGGGATCTCCAAATTCCCCTCTCTCCCAAAGACCCCGCTATCGAGGTTTAAATATAAATAAATATTAATGACAAAGCTAAGCTAGCTAGCCAATTGAAACAACGAAACAATTCCTTCCTACAGGAAGCTATTGCTACTGCAGATGCATGGGAAAGGGGAAAGGCCAGCAATGATGTTGCCCAAAGACAGGTTTGGTACTGAAGCAGGGCACGAGCGCCGTGCCCGTGGCCTGCTTATGTAGTGGACGTGCACAGTTGACCGAGAGCCATGATGGAAGAACAGGTGCTGGTGAAGGTGGGTGGAATGGAGTTGTGTCTGGTGTCAGTTGGGTCATGCGGGTGAACAAAAATCCTTCTCCCTGTTAGTTCAAGATGAAGAAAGACTGTTAATTTTCTTGAAGAAAAAGAGATGATGGTTTCTGCCCCGAGGCAGGATCAGGTGGCTGGCCTCTGCTCAACGGCTGCTGAAGTATGGACTACAGCGGTGCTTGGAACGATAACCGGCGAGACGGCCGGTGGAACCGCGGCCTGATGGATACCTGAAACCACAGCTTGCCAAATCAGTAAATCAGAGTGGGATTTTGGCTGAGACCAAGCAATATTATCAAAACTGAGAAGGATTGAGAAGCTGATCAAGCCGAACGCTTTCTGAATCCAGACCTGCTATGGCAGTAATCGCTGTCGCCGTAGAGGGTGGCAGAGCAAGGATCCCGGAAGTCGTCGCGTACTGCTGCTGCTGCGGGAAGTAAGGGTACGAAACCATCTGCTGGGGAAACTGTTGCACGGCGTACCCACCCCCTCCCCTGCCTACGCCTACGCCGATGCCGACGCCGTAGTTGGGCTGCTGCGGATACTGCGTGTAATAAGGATAGTAGCTCTGGTACAGCCCCACCCCGGCGGTTGCTGCCACCGCCGCTGCTCCTCCAGGTGAGAGGGCGGCGTAGTACGACGCTATCTGCTGCTGTTGTTGCAACCCTCCAGCTTCTTGCAAGGCGCCGTAGTAACCCTGCAGTGGACCAATGCCGTCAGTTTGACGAACCCAGAATAACCAACTGATATAAACTCTTAAGAATAAGGAAGTCGCTGCCTGACCATTGGAAACATGGTGTTGTCCTGAGCAAACCCTCCAGGGTACCTGATGAAATTGACACAACGAATAAGATTCCTGAGCTTGCCACCAGGGAAAAAGCCAGATCAAAATTTCCCAAAATGTAACTTAGAATCAAGAGGATTTGATGTGAAAGATCGGATCTTTCCTAGAATCCCTTCATACCCATAAATGTTGTAAGGGTACGCCGCATATTGTGCGCCTGCAGGTTGGTGGTAGAATCCAGTGGCGATCGCCGTCGAAGGACCTTGGTAAGCAGCTATGGTAGCAGGGGCTCCACCTGTGAAGGTCCTATACCTGCCAAATCCGCCAACTGATACAAACATAGCCAGTGAAACTCCGGCACAGAGAGAGAGAGAGAGAGAGAGAGAGAGAGAGAGAGAGAGAGAGAGAGAGAGAGAGAGAGAGAGAGAGAGAGAGAGAGAGAGAGAGAGAGAGAGGACGTAGCATTAATTTGGTCAAAGCAGCTCATCACGAATATATCAGTACACGCTAACCTGCAGGTTGAGAAGTTGCCTGTTGCAGTTGGCCGGACCGGCGCTGCTGCGCCGAAGCACCGAATGCCGCGAGGTTGCAATTGGCCCTCCGACCGTCGATCACCGGGTTAGGGTCCTGGCAAGCCCGCTGAGCGGACTCCGGGTCCGTGAACGTCACCTGGCAAGGGAAAGCTACCAGCTTGAACTTCCGTGGGGGAACGGGGCGCAAGAAAACAAAAGGGGAGCGAGCTTAGTTTACAAATCCATAGCCTTTTGACCGTCTGGTGTGCTTGTCAGTGATCACGACGGCCTCCACGATCTCCCCGAACTGTTCGAAGTAGCGCCTCATGGTGTCCCTCTGCGTCTCCCATGCCAGCCCGCCCACGAACAGCTTCGTGTAGGTCGTGTCACCGAACTGGTGGTGGCTACCGGCGGATGGACCTGACCCGCCGCCGCCGGCTTGGTAATGCCGTTGCTGATGCGCCATGGACAACGGCAGGGGACAGACACACTCTTTCCGCTCAGGCGACAGGAATAAAGAGAGCAATCGAAGTTTTCCAGCAATCGGTATGTAGAGGGAGAGGAGAAATCATTACAAGCACGCGAAGAACTGGATGGGGATCGACAAGGGGGAGGAAGGAAACGGGTGGCTTTGTCCCTTTTGATGGATCGAAAGAACAAGATATGAGCAAAGAGGAGAGGACCCGGAGGGAAGAAAAAAGAGACTGGAGTCGTGCATATATGAGAAGTAGGAAGGGATGAATATGCGCTGTTGGTGGCTCCCACGCCAAAAGAACACAGGATGACAGTACAGCCTGTTCATCGGATTAAACAACTCCAATACGGATTATACACTGCAGCCAGCAAAATTGGAATCTTTTTTATGGTATTCTGATGTACTGGAATCTTTCATCTTAAACCTCAATCCTCAATTGCCACTGAATCTCAATACCAGCGAATTCCCCTTGTGCATACAAAATGTATTATAGCTGGCCTCAAAATGTGCATGCATTAAAATTCAACGAATTGGTAACACCAACATTTTCAAATGTCGAAATCGTGATGTGCAGTTTTCTTTACTATGCGACCACTGCAGTAAGGAGTTAAAGCTCGGGAAACGAAAAGATGTTTATGAAGGAAAAGGTATATTGACAATATCCGGATGTAAAACTAGTGATAAATAGACCTGTAAATGGATATCTGGAATCCGCAATTCGATCCGGATTCGAGTCCGGAATTTTGAAAAAAAAATCTGACATCCGCATAATCCGAATTGGATTTAGGATGTCAAATTTCATATCTGAAAATTTCGGAAAATATTTAGGATATGGCTATATCCGCTCTGAAAAAATCTAAAATCTAACAAATATATACATATATTATCAAATATATATTATCTATATATAAAATCATAAAAATGTAGATAAGTTATCATATATATTCATGGTGATATCAATGTTTTCTATATATAATGTATTAATAACAATACATGTGGGATATTATCTGAATTCGAATATTATTTGTCGGATCGGATTCAGATGTTATCACATGATATCCGTCGGATATTGGATCGAATATCGGATCGGATTTTTTTTACGGATTCGGATATCGGATATAGTAGTATTCGATCCGTTTACAGGTCTAATGACAACATACCGTCGTCTTCTACAAGAGATATAAGTTTGAGAAAATAAAAACTCCGGAGAAATAAGTTTGAAAAAATAAACCCAATAGATCTTGGGTTGGAGGAATAAAAATAATAATATTTCCATATCATGTATTTCATTGCCATTTCTTAATATAGTCTTTCCATCAGTAGATCGAACAAAAGCAAAGTTTGACAAAAAGTTATGCTTTCATAAGGACAAACTCAAAACACTCACTAAACTAGACACAAAACTAAACTAGACACAAAATCTTAACAAAAATAAAATATAGCTCATAAGTACACCAAAAAAAAAACTCACAAGAAGAGTGATATTGATAGACAAACACCCATGATACTTTGTTTGTTGTGACAGATACTAGTGAAGAAATGGTTTTGTATGACTAGTTTACGGCCAATTTAGAGATCCTCGTATAAGCAGAAGGAGTTCTTGCCTTTAGAGTTTTGCCTTCTCTCTAGAATGTTGTTGGAAAGGTTTTGAGGGAGAAACCCTACTACAACTACCCCCTCCACACATCCTAGACGATCTGTCGTAAAGGATTGCTACATTCTCCTTTGACACCTCCACACCTCAACACAATATGTTTCTTTTTACATGTTCCAAGTGTGTGAGTAGAAAATAAGACTAGGAGACAAAGATATAATAGCACAAGAATCAAGCTTCATAAGCGGATGCGACTAGATCAGTGGATAACTTACCATCGTGGAGGGAGGCATCTCATATGTCTTATTGTGAAGCAAAGGAGCAATATACGCTTCATACTCAAGGCTCTCTCCTTAGACACTAGAGAATATAGGTAGGTGAATGCCACAAGATTTTGAGGGAGGATAGTTTAAGGAAATGGAGGCATACATTGCCCATCATTAGTTTATTGGTTGTAGGATGATGCCATGGTCTCTAGGGTATGGAAAAGGGGACTAAGTTGAATGACAAGAATGGAATAGAAGGAAGGAATGATAAAGATGATATATGTGTAGGGATGAACGAGCAGTGAGTGGGATGTAAATTCTAAGCTCAAGAAGGGGAGGGTGAAGTGAGCTATTTAAAACTTATACAATACTTGCTAGACCTCCAAGTAATATCTCAATATAAGTAAAGCAAGAAGGCATGAAAGAGAATGAGAAAACCACAAATGAACACAACCACATAGAGTGGTCCTTTCTTGAAGTTATTTACATCCATTACCTAGAAATACCAATGTTATAACCTCAAATTTCACTTGTATTTAAATAATTGGAATGTAATTTTTTGAATAAATAGGACATATTGGTAATTTGTATGATTTGCTTTAAAAGGATGGTTTTCCCTTGCAAAATTCCCTTTTCCATGAATTTCATAATTTCTACTATTTGTTAATCCAATAATGGACATGTGATATGGAATTGTGTGGAATACTCTAGAAAAGAGAGTTTTCATGCACAAATGAAGGATGATTTCTAATGAATGGTGAAAAATAGAAACATGAAATATTGGACAAGTTTCCAATAGAAAATAAAATGTATTGTGCTTTAGATAAATAAAGGAGTAATTATCTAGCCAAGGTTGGCAACATAATGTTGGAGGCAACAATTAATATTGTTATGATCTAACTTTTGGTATAGTGGAAAATATTAATGGAAAGGAGGAGAGGTCTAGAAATTGGGCAAGAAAAAGGATATTTAACTTGTATACTTTACCAAATCTTGACCACACCGATATTTAAGTAATAAAAGCTTTTTGTTGAAATTTTGAGTTAAAAGGTACACCTATGATAGAGAAAGGAATGATGATAATCATTAAAAGCTTCCTAAAGGTTGATGACATGTAATCTTGCCAAATACATCTTCCTTAAAGGAAATTGTTTTCTACCAAGTTTCTTATTATCGAAGGGAGTTTACCAATTCTAAAGAAGAAAGGAATAAGTATTATTGGGGGTTTTATGTTAAAGAACATATATGGTCATGGAGAGAAGATAAGGCATTTTGAACCGGTAGTGAATATGTATCATCACATTTTCTTCTTTATGAAATAGTGTATGAGTCTCTCTCTCATAGGTATATGAAAGCTAGACTTTTTCATACAAGGGCCTCTGTAACACCCCTCCCTAGGGTTTCTTACGTAACCAGTGGAAGCACAGCCTAATCCCCAACATTATCCATAATGTGGGGTACTTGGCATATTCGGGAGGGAATGCCACATACATGATCTCATATCAAGAAAGAAATAACACTTGGCATTAATAAAACATAGATTCATACATAAGTTCTTGGAATAAAAGCTACATCAGGTTTCCAAAGATATACTAAACATAAACTAGATAATGATAGGATCTCGATAGATGGACGTCCCACCAGGCAACAACTCCTTGGATCTCTGGGTCCTTGGTACTCTCAAGATGTTTCCTTCTCCTTGGCTCCAACTCCTGCGGACATCTCGTCCCCAGCCATGCAAAGGAAAACAAACATCGTAAGTAAGCGACATTGGCATATTATAAGACATAAAAATAAATATACAAGTGACTTAACATAATCATGAACATGCATTTAACATGAATCATTTCTTAATGTCTTTTACATAAAGAAATTTACTAGAAGAATATGCTCCTCTCTTAATGCCCCATAAGGAGCCCATAATGCTCGGAAAGCCCATAATTGCTCGGAAAGCCCATAATGCTCGGAAAGCCCATAACAAGGTGCATATAAATCTAAATAAATTTCTATTATTCATGAACTTTCTTAAACTTAACTTATCTTCTTAATATCCTAAACTTGATCTTAATTGGGATTTCTCCCTCTTAAACATGATTGGGATTTCTCCCCATGACCATAATGGGATTTCTCCCTCTTAAGCATGAATGGGAAACTTATTCCCTCTAAATCTTGATTTCATGTTCCTTAATCATAAACCATAATCTTAATGGGATTTCTACTCTTAGACTTAGATTATAACAAACAACATCCAGTAATCATATACATTGAGGAAAAACATGTACTTTTCAAGACTTCATCATAAAAATGCATAATATATCATAATCATTCAATAATTCAAATTTTACTATGCCAAAGGCATGGCCCGCTTACCTTGAACTAAATCACCTAAGTCAAACTTGATTTGACTGATTGGATTCCCTTAAACACCTGAAATTAACATAATTATCATTTATCATATATCATCAAACCCTAATTTGTGTCATATAATTATTGAGATGTAAATGTAGTAAAATCAGTCGATAAAAACCAGAAAATCGGATTCCTCATCGAAAATCCTTTCCAAAACATATTTTTGCATATTTTTCTGATAATCAGGCGATTTACTACGAATTTCTAAAGAATTGGCCAATCGCAAATTGAGATAATGCCACGTATGTAAATATATATCTAAATCCGGAAAAAGGGCCCCGCATCTGACTTGGCCCAATCGGGCTAGGCCAACTAGGCTGCGATGCTCGCCTCTGAGGACTCACGATCAGAGAAGGGAGGATCAGTGAAATCCCAAAAATACCCCTACAAGCGAAAAATCTCGAAAAGAAACGAATGACCCTCTTGGTCATTACCCAACTCAGATTGTTCCTTGCTCGCACAGCGCGAGCCATGGCTCCAGCGCCATGGGCGAGCTTCTCAGCCGAGGGCAAGGACCCTAGCTTGCTGCTACCCGAGAGCAGAGGACACCTTGGTTGAGTTCACGATGAGAAGGCAAATGCATCGAGCCTAAGCTCAGGGTTGGGAGAGCATAGGAGCTCGGAAACCTGTCATGGCCATGGATATCGAGACCCTACCTGGAGGTGCGCCTAAAACCAGAAGCTCGAGGAGAAAACTATCCCAAGAAAAAACTGAAACCATGGTAGGTTCCTGGGCTTGCGACGAAGGCGTTGACCCAAGCCAAGGGCCGGAACAGCACTACCTCGCCGGAGAGGCAGGAAAACAGAGAACTGCGAGATGGAACAGGGGCGACGATCCCTATGTCAAAAACAGGTGAAACGTGCCCAAATCGAAGAGATGAGGGCCGGGATAGGTTCGTGAAGGGAAGGCGGAGCTACATCCATCATTTTTGTGGTCGGAGGACCACTGGGGTGGCCTGGAGCTTGGGCGCCGGCGAGCACCATTGGCGGCTCTACAGGACCCGCTAGAAGGGGCGACCGCGAGACAAACCGAGAAAGCCAAAACAAAGATTAGGGGCCGCAGATGCTCACCACACGAGCAATTAGGCCGAGATGACCGGAGGAGGTTGGACAGACTCAAGGTCGCCGGAGAACAGAAATCGAGTAGGTCGGGGTTGCTGGGAGAGCCGGTGGAGAAATTGAGTGAGGAGGGGGGATACTTAGGGTTCTGCGGTGCTCGCGGGGTGCCTATATGGGGGCGGAGGAGGCTAGCGAGATGCCTGTGCTTCAATGGCGGAGGGAAGGCACTGCCCTATATTGGGCGTTTAATCTGTAGGGCACGAGGGAGCACGAGCTATGGCTCGATAGGATCGGGGCGACGAGACAGATTCAATGGCGAAGAAACGACGTGAAACCGTCGAGTAACGTGTGAGATTGAAAGCTCGCACTCATTGCGCTGGAAACGGCTCCTGTTTCGTGGAATAAGCGGAGGAAGAAGAGAACGGACGCGCCGTTGGATCCTGATCCAACGGTTGCTGTCATGCGTGTGAGAAACAAGTAACGCGTGACAGTTCAAATAAAACGAACTATGCTTTAAATCGGCTGCATAAATGTAATTGGATTAAAATCTATATCAAATAAGATTCAAATCTCTCTCAATTTAATTGAGGGGTCAAACATGGGTCAAATGCATTCAAATTTTGACCATAGGTTCACTAGAGTGTCTAGAATATTCCCGTGGAGTTAGATTTCGTTTTTTGTACCCATTTAGGCCTAAGAATAGCAAACCCTCATGTATACTTAAAAGACCACAATTAATGCAAATAAAGCCATTAGTTCTTCAAATAAGAATTGAAAAACATAAAAACGTGCCCTAAATATTATTTCCTTTCATTTAACAAGATGGTGGCCATTAAGAAAAATAATTAAACCAGTAAATCCCTAATTATCATAAGAGAGAGAAAAATTGGACATAAAACACTTATTCTCATTTTTCTTCAACAAAAAGGGCATAGATATACATGAAGACATATTCTTTAAATAAAACAAGTATAATAGAGAAATTTGGACATAATAAATGATTTTGCAAAACTAATCATGGGACAATTGCATTTAAGTCCTCAACAATTATCTAATTAGGAAAAGAGCATGCAAGGAATAAAATAATTTGAAAAATTGCATAACAAGAGTGGGATGTTACAGCCTCCCTCTCCTTTTCTTTCTCTCCTCTCTTCCTTGGAACCACTATGGTTCCTCATAGGGTTTGTATATAAATAGGACCCCTAGAGTCCTTGTCACCACATAGACATCAAATCCTCATGGATCACAAAAGGGACTTGTAGATGGTTCCTATTCTATGTACGATGGCTTGAATAGGAATGAACGGAAGAATTGGGCAATAGCCTGATCCTTGACAACTCCCCACACTACCCCGTCCTCCTCTCTTCTTCCCCAAAACACTGGAGTGATGGTTGGGATAACCCCCAAGACAAGACGAGGAGCACGAGGTCCTGACCTCTGCACATGGACCTTCTAGGGTGAAGGAGGTGGATGGAAGGGTTCCTTGGGAAGAATCTGAGATGAAGGCACTGGGGTAGTCCTTCAACCCTCTCTAGAGTTTGGTTCTACGATGGGGTGCACGTGCAAGGGAGAGTCGGCGATTAGCGGGTGGCTGATGGGGACAACACGAGGTCTAGCTGCAGATGAGGGTCAAAGAAAGAAGATGATCAGGGAGACTGAGGAGATGATGGGACCACTAGACGAAGGTTGGTTGAGCCAGAGAGGACATGTAGAGGTGAGGATCTCTTGATGAGATTCCACAAGGCCCCAGACTGTGAGAACAGAGGATGTCGTCATCCTATCTAGGCCAAATCAATCTCTTCTATGAGGAAGGAGATGATCTATGGCCAAAAGACCAAAAATCCTGAGAACGTACGTCGAATTGTAGGAGTATGAAGGTAAATTCTACCTCTAATCTTTTTGCCAGCCTAGAAATAGATAGAAATAATAAATGGGTGACGTGTCCCACTGTGATGGGTTGATATGCAATTATTTTGTAAAAACGTAATAAATCATAGGATTATCAGATGATGACATATTATATATGAAAATTGATCAGGAGAATGCAAGGATTTCAATTAAAATATAATAATGACCTAAATATACCTCTAGTTTTAAAAATACAAAGTTACCATCTTTAAAGTTGTTAATGCATTAAAACTCTAATTTTCTAAGATTTGCTGATTCTAATGGATTTCAATTAAAATATAAGAAAGACCTAAATATACCTCTAGTTTAAAAAATTCAAAGTTACCATATTTAAAGTTGTTAATGCATTAAAACTCTAATTTTCTAAGATTTGGTGACTCTAATGGATTCAATTGTTGATGATGGACAAAGATGGAACTTTTGTGAACAAAAGAACACCTTGGAACTTCTTTATATGAACTTATGAAACCATAATTTGATAAAATAAGGTTTCTTTAAGAATAAAAGTGCAATTAATGGCGAATTAGGGTTTGTAACCCAAAAGAACATGAAAAGTGATGTTTAGGGTTTAGAAAGCCAAAACCCTAATGGGACCCTAAAGTTGACTTCAAAACTTATCTAGAGGCCCAAGTCAGTCTTAGTAATAATTTTGAATAAAATAATGATGCATGATTGTTACTAAGAGGGGAAGGATGTTACAACCCAAATTTTTGGACTTATCTGGTTTGAAATGCAATTTCTCCAATAAAATGTGTGGTTGTGAAAATATATGATTTATGTGTAATGAATGGATTTCTTTGATAATATTTCCTTTTAAAGTATGATTTTGTGGATCCTAATCAGTTAGTGAGTCCAATGTGATAAAAAGGAAAGAAAAGTTGAATGAAATCAAATAGTGCATAAAAAGGAAAAGAAACTGAGATAAGGATGAAAATATGAGATATATGTGGAAAGAGGTATGATTGATCATCATGGATGAGATTTTGAATCCACATGGTTTCTAATGGTAAAATGAATCCAAATAAAGAGAATAAAAGAGTAAGAGAGAGAAAATATGAATAAAATATGCCTTATTGAGAGATAACTTGCATATGAAGAAAAGTATCTCATACTTTTGAAATTGAGTCCCAAAATTGTCACACAAGTAGTTTAGGTAATTGTGGAATTTCATTTATAATTTGGGATCAAACGAATAAGCAGTTTAGGAGATATGATTTTTGAAAGATTTCCAAAAGTGTGGAGGACATCATGAAATGTCATGATTTGTTTCCTTTTGGAAATATAATTGGCGCACATTTGAGATTGTCAAATTAAGATCATATGACTTTCCTTCATCTCCTACCTCAGTCCAAATAGGAAGACAGAAGCAGCAATGTATGTGATCTTCTCGCACCCTTTTCTCCCTCCATTGCTTTGGATTTGGAAAGATAGCACTCCCATCGACTATGGGAGATAATTCTGAATCCAACTGACCCTAGATTGACCCACTTTGGATGGCCATAGAGACTTTCCCCAATTAGAAAGTAGGTCGGCACCCAACCCTCCAGAGCCCGACCTATAAAAAGGGGGTAATAACCCCCTTAGAGATGTAAACCTCTTCCAAGTTGCTCTACGGGACTCCAAGAAAATCTCCTCGCCTCCAATTTCTTATCATAGATGCTACTCTTCTCTCCTTTCTCCACCTTGTGCTCCTCCATGAGAAGTGATGTCGTTGCCCCTTCGTAGTTCGCCTCGACTCAATCCAAGGCCACCAGTGAGTTCAAGGTAGCATGCAGGGAGTTATTGTGCTATCACTTGGCACCTCGGTGCTTTGGATCTCGAGGTCAACCATGAGGTTGACCATGGTCTGATGCTGCATCACAAGTAGGGGAGTCTCACAAGGTTTAATAAAGCTACATGCAAAAGTACATTTATGCCCTCACTGAGCGCGGGACCAAGCCCAAGGGCGAGAGGGCGAAGCAGGTTTTTCCCACCAAAACTCGACACCCCACTCATTTAAAGCAAACTGTCTACGTGGCCAGAGTCCATTGGTGAGCCCGAATAGCGTGGAAAATAGGATGAGGGGCTGAAGGTTGACGTGGCACTCCATTATTGGCCCAAAGGTAATTATCTTGCAAAATTCATAACTAATGATTGGTAACTCGGATGGAATAATGTTATATATGAAAATTGATTAGAAAAATTCAAGGAATTAAATAAAAATAGAATTAAAGCGTTTATTCTGCTTGTAAATCGAAAAGTATATAAAGTTGTCACCTTTATGCATTTATGAATAAGAAACCCTAATTTTGATGTTAATAAGATTGAGTAAAGTGCTATGGATGATTTAAGAAGATATTAGCCTATTGTTGGTAAAATGGATGTTTACGATCTAAAAAGAGGATCTTTGTGTTTAATTGGGCTAATTTAGGGTTCCACGTGTATAAAGTGCATTAATAGGCTTAGAAACCCTAATTTAGGAGATAATGACTTTTAATGGATCATATTTCAAAAATCCATGTATAAGACAGAGATATGATGATCCTAAGCCAAAGTGAGAATAAAGAACCCTTAATATGGACAACTTGAATAATTAGGGTTTTATGATGTAGAATCTATTTTAGGGTTTGTTGACCTAAAAAGGTAAAGTTTGAGAAATAGATCTAAGAAACCCTAAGGAAACCCAAATTCAACCTAGGAACCCTAGAAAGGATTCCTAATTGAATAAAATGAGTTTATGATGAGTATGTATTAATTAGGTCATACAAGCTTTTCAGGATTCAGTTGTTCTTATGTGATTGGCTTGATTGGTTGATTGGATTACCTGATTGGATTGGACTTTGCTTATTTTCTTTGAGATCTCTAAATCAGGTATGTGGTTATTTTATGATTACTTGCTTTAGTTTCTTCACGATTTCTGTTGTTTCGTCGATTGCATGAAAATAACTGCTTGGATGACTTTATTTTCTACAATCTATAAAGTGGCTATGATTATCACAATGCATATATATATATATATATATATATATATATATATATATATATGACTTGCTTGAATCGACATACCAACTCTGGATGTAAGAAAAGAGGACCAAGCCCTGGAGGGAAGATCATAGGTGGTCAAGCCCCAGAGGGAAGACCACGAGGCACCTAGAGAGGTGACCCATAAGGTACCAAGCTCGGGATGGAGAAGGTAGCCTAAAGTCACTTGCAAGGACTAAACTTGTGAGGGCATCCTATAGGATGAGTAAAAGTGGTTGGGAAGTTATATTTAAATGTAATCCTGGATTGTTAAAAATTATTTAATATGATTAGGTTGTTATGAAATATGTGCAAGTTATTGGTTGCTATCACATACCAGTATATGCTATATACTGACCGACATTTTGTTTGTCTGTGTTTTAGGAATACTTGAAAAAGGACAAATAGTAAAGTGATGCTTGAAGAATAAAGCTAATTAAAGAAAGGAGGATTTAGTTAGATATAAATCTACATTGGGTAAAGTTCCAATCTCCTATTTTTGAAAGGTATGTGGAAAGTAATATTTTTTATCCTATTTTAAGCCTAGTCTTTGGTAGAATTTATTAATTATTTTTTGTTATTTGCAAAGCCATTGATCCTGTCTTGGGATAGAGGTTCTAGCTTCTTGGTCTTCCTTAATTGGGGGTACTGAGAAGTGGGGTCATTACAATTGGAATCAGAGCATGATTTTCCAATTAATCTCTAGTATTTATTAAATTTTACAAACTCTTTAGAACCCAAGGGATTATGAGAGATTTTTTTTAAAGATGGAGGTGTCTAGAAAAGGATCACAATCCGGGGGCTGGAAAGATTTTCCTCTGCCCCACTAGTCAGTCTACAACGACTCTTATATTCTATGTGACTGTCGATTTGACTTGAAATAAGATACCTCTAGGTCTTCTCTCATATGTTTTTGTCCCTTCTCTACCCCGTTCATTGAATAACTTTAAGAGATTAGGGTTTCTCCCTCTCCACCCCTCCTAAGTTCAGGGTAAGCATAATAAGGATTAAGGAATCATCCACCAAATAATAAAAAGCATGTTAGAAATATGTCATGGACATAAGTCTAAATGATGAAACATTAGACTAAGATTAGTTACATGCTAGGGTTACATGGCCTATGTTGTTGTACCCTTGGATACCCCTCAGGAGAACACTGAGGTTAGACCATCTCATAGGATGAGGAGGAGAGGGTTAGCCTTGGAGGAAGAAGCCTCTAGGAAGAGGAAGATACCTAATGCATCCTTTGAGAACAATGCTCAACCCAAAAACCTTAAGCGATGGATAGAGAAAGAGAAGACATGATGAGTTGGACATCATAGTTGACCATATATGTATGTATGTGGGTTAGACATGCATGCTTTACATAGAGGTTTTGAGTACACATGAGAAACATCGACTATGAGTGGTTGTTTTAGTGCCTTGTGGTGACCCGACCTTGGGTGGGTCGTGCCTGTTGAGGGTAAGGGATGGCTCCCTCATTGAGAGGCTTAGTGATAACCATATAGGAACCCTAACAGACATATATGAACAGAAAAGAAGCATGTACCTACATAGAAGAGAGTGACAACAAGGCCAGCAGTAGGTTTTAGATCTAAGCAAAAAGGGTTATGCCTAATAGGTTATGAGATAGGCACGTAGAACTTTAGATGATCTTGGCCGAACATAAGTTTTGATAGTACGTTTCACCCGGGTAGGGATAGCCATGTATCCTTAAGAGCTTGACCCATCTTCTAAAAGAGAACCTTCAGTGGTAGGACTAGTCTTAAGTTTAGCTTTAGAAAGAGGGTGAGATCTTGATGAAGAAGGTTGGACACCTTGACTCCAAGACATGAGGAATCATGAGAAGTTTGGTATAATGTGGCCTAGAATAGATGACCCTGATTGGATGTATGTGGTTGCCTCATGCATGATCCTTAGAGGCTGTTCGTACCTTTGATGCCTTTAGAGGAACCAAACCCTAGGTTAGGAAAATAGGCTTCTTGAACGAGAAAACAGAGGATATGAGTACCTACCTTTTAGATGTAGGAAAGAGAGTTCCAAAGACCCTAAAGAGGTATGATATGATGACAAGTTGTGAGGCCTCGCACCCAGTGGGTTGACCCTACGTAGGACTCTAAGGGTTGTTTCTGTGGATGAGTGTTGGGAAGTATATGCCATATCTTGTATAGGTTCATGTTTGAACAACTGAGCATGTAGTTGGACAACTGATGCATAAGAGGTGAACCTAGGGTTCCTGGACCAAAGAGGAAAAATAGCAGTACCCGGTGCGCATGATTCTCATGAGGCTGATTGAGTTCATAGGAATTAAGCATGGCACCCCTTCCCATGTATTAGAGAAAAAGGAAATCCCACTTGAACTGAGGTGTATGTTTGATGAATCACTCACACAAGTTAGAGACATGAGTATGTATGATATTAGTCCAACCTTGAGTAATGATGAATAAGTATGACATACCTAGGAACTTAGAATGGTTTAATAAGTTGTCTACCCACTAGCCACGTGCACGGGTAGCATGATAGGAGCTATACACATACATGTTGATATAAACCTTGAATGCAAGAATGTTTTTTTTACCTCTATCACCATCAAGAGATAGTTTTCCTTCTATTCTGGAAAGGGACCCTTCATGTTGGAGTGAGCATCATATCTTATTTAGGTTTAACATAACCTTAAGAGGTCACTTATATGTGATTGATGAGCTAGGCATAAGGGCACATGGTATGAGCATGAATCTATAGACCCATGTGTGACCATCCCTAAGGGGCATGAGGATATGTTGCCATGGAGGTAATTTGTATGGGGCCAGACTGAGATAGGTAGGTCTCCATTATTCCTATGAAGGGATGTAAGATTAACCATGAGTGCCCAGAGAGATGATGGAGATTCAGGTGAGGATTCAAGATTGATATGTGCTATGATAGAATCCTAAGTCAATACCAAGGTCACGGATGGATAAGACCAATGGGAGTCGGATTTGGTTGTTCCCTGGATGCACAAGACCATAGGTTTGGGAGGTAATAGATACCTTTGCCCGAGGACCATGGGTTAGGAGGTTGCACACCTTCACGAGTTCATGGGGCCTAAGGGGTAAATGTGAGAGGCACTCCCTAGATGCATAAGGGTAAGATCACCGCGAAAGTACCAACACCCTAGAGACCTTGAGGATATGACTAAGGACAGAATATAGGAGTGATGATAGGACACAAAAGTGTTTGGGAACAACCTTTCCATGGATGTCAACATAGTTTTGAGATATTCACAGTGTGGAGACATGTGAAGTATGTTTCAACTTAGATTGGAAAGTGTATTGGTGATGTGTGATGCACCATCTATACTCCTGGAGTGGGATGAACTCTGTGTTTGAACTGTAGACAAATGCTTATTTCATCTTGTTATGGGTGTGAGAGACATGACAAAACGCATGCCATATACTAAGGATAAAGGTGATATGAGTTGAAACCCTTCTATGATGATTAAGGATGGAAGAAGTACCACACCTTTTTGAGAGTATATTGGATAGATGGTATGAAAGCATAGATGAACTAGGTCATCATCATATGACGACAGACTTGTCAAGAGTAGTTTGGATTTTATGAGATAAAGTTTGGGTTTGATAACCGAGATGATGGAATCAAGAGTGTGAAGTTTTCTTGATTCAGATAGACATAAACCTGGGACAAGGATGATGAGTATATGAATGTTTATGTCTTGACCATCACGTAGCACATAAGGAAGCTAATGCGGTGACAAGATGTTCTCAGCATAAAATAGCTCAAGTGTACCGCTGTCTTGTCTAGCCAGTGGAGAGGGTTGGAGAAGAGGTTTCTAGGTGGACCCGACAAGCGTTGGAAGACTAGACATGTGTGGCTAACATCTAGATACAACCAGACCTATTGGTCAAGTTAGTGGTTGCCCAGTTAGCTAGCCCAGGGCTTGATGAGATAAAAGGTTTTTCAGAAGAACCTCAGATGCACCTCTCAGGGAGAGTAGGTGGTGCAATCCACTACTAAAGTGTTTTAGGGTTTATGAGGGTTCACTCTTGAAGAATCATGTCGTGCAAGAAGCTCATGATTTTAAGTACACCATGGTATTTCCAAGATGGTTAAGGTTTGCAGTGGTACCTTGAAGGTTGGGAAGAAAGAGGGATATAAAAGTGCATGTAGTCAGTTGCCATACATGCTAGAAGGTAAAGGATGAACACCAGTAACCCAGGGGATTTCTATAGAGGATTGGAAATTTTCGAGTGGAATGGGAGCAGATCACCATAGATATTGTGGTGAGTCTTCCCTAGACCAAGAGAGGTCATGATACAATATGGGTTATGGTAGATCACCTTACCAAGTCACTACATGTCCTTGCCTTAGGGACCAGTGCCAATATGACATATCTAGTTGAGCTATATTGAGAGGTAGTTCAACTGCACCATGATCCAAGTTCGAATGTTCTTGTGCATGGTTCGCTTCCATGTTGTGGAAGTAAGTACATGATGAACTTGATACTAGATTGAAGTTTAGTATAGAATATCACCCATGACTGATGGACCACCAAGAGAGTATGATCCAGACTTTAGAAGATTTGATGAGAGCTTATGTGCTCATTTGGGGTGGATCGTGGGAGTAGTTCCTGCCCCTAGTGGAGTTTGCTTGTTATGATAGCCACTAGTGCTAGTATCGGGATGTATGAAGCTCTTTATGGGAGGCAGTGTCGGTCACTGCTTCACTAGGGTGATGTCGGTGAGAGGACCTTGTGGAGGTCATAAAAACCACAGTTATGTAGATGAAGTCTCTTTTATCAAGTAATGGCCGAAGAAGCTCGGGATTGAGAGGAGTCACATACCAATGTGAAGCAGACTAACTTGTAATTCACTGAGGGTGAGCATGTGTTTTTGAAAATCCAACCCCTCTAAGCTATATCTAAAATTAGAGAAAAGTTGAGTCCCCGATACATGGGTCTGTTTGAGATTTTGAAACGGATTGGTGAAGCTACTTTTGTTTAGCCTTACCCCTCAAGATAATATGATGTATGATGTGTTCCATGTATCCGATCTAGAGTACTATGTGAGGTATCTGAGCCATGTGTTGAGCATTGAACCTATTAAACTCTAAGCAGGATGACTTACCCTGAGTGACCTATGAGGGTATGAGATACCAAGGTGAGAGAGAGCTCATGAGTAAAGAATAGAGATGATGAATGTTCTTTGGAAAAACCATGGAAAGGGTGAAGCCACATGGGAGTTGATGATGGACATGGAAAAGTCTTATCCTGAATTGTTTGTATGGTGGAATTTTGAGGGTAAAATTCCTATAAGAGGGGAAGGATGTTACAACCCCACTTTTTGGGCTTATATGGTTTAAAATGCAATTTCTCCAATAAAATGCATGATTGTGAAATTGTATGATTTATGCGTAATGAATGGATTTCTTTGATAATATTTCCTTTAAAAGTATGATTTTATGGATCCTAATGAGTTAGTGAGTCCAATATGATAAAAAGGAAAGAAAAGTTGAATTAAATCCAATAACACATAAAAAGGAATAGAAATTGAGATAATGAAGAAAATATGAGAAATATGTGGATAGAGGTATGATTGATCATCATGGATGAGATTTCAAATCCACATGGTTTATAATGGTAAAAGGAATCCAAATAAAGAGAATAAAAGAGTAAGAGAGAGAAAATATGAATAAAATATGCCTTATTGAGAGAAAACTTGCATATGAAAAAAAGTATCTCATATTTTTGAAATTGAGTCCCACACTTGGCACGCAAGTAGTTTAAGACATTTTGGACTTTCCTTTATAATTTGGGATCAAACAGATAAATAGTTTAGGAGATATGATTTTTGAAAGATTTTCTAAAGTGTGGAGGACATCATTAAATGTCATGATTTGTTTGCTTTTAGAAATATAATTGACGTGCATTTGAGATCGTCGAATCAGGATTAGATGACTTTCCTTAATCTCCTACCTCGGTCCAAATAGGAAGATAGAAGCAGCAATATATGCAATCTTCTCACACCCTTTTCTCCCTCCATAGCTTTAGATTTGGAAAGATAACACTCCCATTGACTCTGCAAGATGATTCTGAATCCAACTGACCCTAGATTTACCCACTTTGGATGGCCATGAAGACTTTCCCCAATTGAAAAGTAGGTCAAGGCCCAACCCTATGGAGACTAACCTATGAAAAGGGGGTAACAACCCCCTTGGAGATATGAACCTCATCCATGTTGCTCTACGTGACTCCAAGGAAATCTCCTCACCTCCAATTTCTTAGCATACATGCTACTCTTCTCTCCTTTCTCCACCTTGTGCTCTGCCATGAGAAGCATCATCGATTGCATGAAAATAACTGCTTGGATGACTTTAATTTTTGCAATCTATAAAGTGGATACGATTATCACAATGTAAATATACACACACACGTATATATATATATATATATATATATATATATATATATATATATATATATATATATATATATATATATATAGAGAGAGAGAGAGAGAGAGAGAGAGAGAGAGAGAGAGAGAGTCAGGCTAGAATACACTCGAGTGTACGGATCACACAAATACACTCAAGTGTGTTTGCGTATCAAGACTATTTTTTGCAAAATGTAAACCATTGATCTTCACCGTCATACTATAACTAGGATACATTCAAAATTTGATCCCATTTGGATGAGTGTAAGTCACTCATCCAAGGGCAACAAAATCGACACACAAAACTAATTTGAAATGCATAATTTTTGTGGTCTTCATAGCATGAGCTATACATATCCAAATGTGCTCAAATTTTGTGTATGAGTTTTTCACAAGATGTTTAAGAAGATCAATGGATTAGATTTTGAAAAAAAATATTGCATCATGGAAAACTACTTGAGGGTATTCTGCTCCGGATACACTCAAGTGTATTCTAGTCTGACTCTCTCTCTCTCTCTCTCTATATATATATATATATATATATATATATATATGACTTGCTCGAACCTACTTACCATCTCTAGATGTAAGAAAAGAGGACCAAGCTCTGGAGGGAAGGTCAGAGGCGGTCAGGATGCATAGGGAAGACCACATGGCACCCAAAGAGTGGTGACCCATAAGGTACCAAACTCAGAATGGAGAAGGTAGCCTAAAGTCACTTGCAAGGACTAACCCCATGTGAGGGTATCCCAAACTATGAGTAAAAGCGGTTGGGAAGTTATATTAAAAATGTAATCTTGGATTGTTCACAATTATTTGATATGATTAGGTTGTTATGAAATATGTGTGAGTCACTGGTTGCCACCACATACCAGTATATTCTTAATACTGACTGACATTTTGTTTGTTGGCATTTTAGAAATACTTGAAAAAGGACAAATAGTAAAGTGATACTTGAAGAATAAATCTAATTAAAGAAAGGATGATTTAGTTAGGTAGAAATCTACATTGGTAAAGTTCCAATCTCCTATTTTTGAAAGGTATGTGAAAAGTAATATTTTTATCCTATTTTAAGCCTAGTCTTTGGTAGAATTTATTAATTATTTTTATTATTTGCAAAACCATTGATCCTATTTTGGGATAATGGTTCTAGCTTCTTGGTCTTCCTTAATTGGGGGTTACCTGGAGGTGGGGTCGTTAAAATTGGTATCAGAGTATGGTTTTCCATTTATTCTCTAATAATTATTAAATTTTACAAACTCTTTAGAACCCAAGGGATTATGAGAGGATTTTCCAAAGATGGAGGTTTCTAGAAAAGGATCACAATATGGGGGCTGACAAGATTTCCCTCTACCCCACTAGTCAGTGTACAAGGACTCCCGGATTCTGTGCGACTGCCTGGATGAAATCAGAGGATTTGACTGGAAATAAGATACCTCTAGGTCTTCTCTCATCTATCTTCATCCCTTCTCTACCCCGTTCATTGAATAACTTTAAGAGATTAGGTTTCTCCCTCTTCACCCCTCCTAAGTTCAGGGTATGCATAATAAGGATTAAGGAATCCTCCACCAAATAATAAAAAGCATGTTAGAAATATGTCATGGACATAAGTTTAAATGATGAAACATTAGACTGAGATTAGTTACATGCTAGGGTTGCATGGCCTGTGTTGTTGTGCCCTTGGATACCCCTCAGGAGAATGCTAAGGCTAGACCATCTTATAGGATGAGGAGGAGAGGATTAGCCTTGGAGGAAGAAGCCTCTAGGAAGAGGAAGAGACCTGACACATCCTCTGAGAATGATGCTCAACCCAAAAACCTTAAGCGGTGGATAAATCTAAATCATGTGAAGGATCCTAGCCATGTGTTGAACTTTGATCCCATTGAACCCCAAGGGAGGCTAACATACCCTGAGTCACCTATGAGAGTATTGGATACCAAGGTGTGAGAGAGCTCAAGAATAAAAAGAAAGAGATGGTAAAGGTTCTTTGGAGGCATCATGACGAGGATAAATCCACATGGGAGCTAAAGATGGACGTGGAAAAGTCTCATACTGAATTGTGTGTATGATTAGTTGAATTTTGAGGAAAAAATTCCTATAAGAGGGGAGGGATGTTATAACCTCAAATTTCACTTGTATTAAATAATTGAAATGCAATTATTTGAATAAATAGGACACATTGGTAATTTGTATGCTTTGCTTTAAAAGGATGATTTTCCCTTACAACATTCCTTTTCCATGAATTTCATGATTTCTACTGTTTGTTAATCCAATAATGGACATGTGATATGGAATTGTGTGGAATACTCCAGAAAAGAGAGTTTTCATGCATAAATAAAGTATGATTACTTATGAATGGTGAAAAGTAGAAGTGTGAAATTTGGATGAGTTTCCAATAGAAAATAAAATATATGGTGCTTTAGATAATTAGAGGAGTAATTATGTAGCCAATGTTGGAAACATAATGTTGGAGGCAACAATGAATATTGTTATGATATAACTTTTGGTATACTGGAAAATAATAATGGAAAGGAGGAGAAGTCTAGAAATTGGGAAAGAAAAAGCATATTTTACTTGTATATTTTACCAAATCCTGAACACACTGAGAGTTACGTAATAAAAGCTTTTCCTTGAAATTTTGAGTTAAAAGGTAGACCTATGAGAGTGAAAAGAAATGATGATAGTCATTAAAATCTTCCTAAAGGTTGATGACCTATAATCTAATTATATGTGCCAAATACATCTTCCTTAAAGGAAATGGTTTGCTACCCCAGTTTCTTATTATTGAAGGGAGTTGGGCAATTCCAAAGATGAAAGGAGTAAGTATTATTGGGGGTTTTATGTTAAAGAACATATATGGTCATGAAGAGAAGATAAGGCATGTTGAATCGATAGTGAATATGTTTCATCTCCTTTTCCTTCTTTAGGGAACTAGTATATGAGTCTCTCTCTCGTGGATATATGAAAGCTAGACTTTTTTGTACAAGGGATTCCCTATAGTTTTCTTTCTCTCATCTCTTCATTGGAATCACTAGGGTTCCTCATAGGGTTTGTATATAAATAGGACCCCTAGGGCCCTTGTCACCAGATAGACATCAAACCCTTATGGATCACATAAGGGACCTACATATGGTTCATGTCCTATGTACAATGTCTTGATTAGGCATGAAGGGCAGAACTGGGCAACAGTCTAGTCCTCAAAAACTCCCCACGCTACCCCATCCTCATCTCTTCTTCCCCAAAACATTGGAATGATGGTTGGGCTGACCCCCAGACCAAGATGAGGAGCGTGATGTTCTGACCTATGTGCATGGACCTTCTAGGGCGAAGGAGGCATATGGATGGGTTTGTTGGGACAAATATGAGATGAAGGTGTGGGGGTAGTCCTTCAACCCTTACTGGAGTTCACTTTTGTGATGGTGTACATGTGTGAGGGAGAGTCAGCGATCAATAGGTGGCCGATGGGGACAACGTGAGGTCTAGCCAGAGATGAGGGTCAGAGAAAGAAGGAGACCAGGGAGCCTGTGGAGAGGACATGACCACTGGAGGAGGGTTGCTCGATCAAGAGAGGACCTATGGAGGCGAGGATCTCCTGATGCGATTCCATGAGGCCTCAGGCTATGCAAAAGGAGGATGTCGTTGTCCTTAATGGGCCAGATCAATCTCTTCCGCGTGGAAGGAGACAATCTATGTCCAAAAGACCAAAAAGCCTGAGAACGTATGTCAAACTATAGGGGTACAAAGGTAAAATTTTCCTCTAATATTTTCATTGGTCTGGAAATAGATAAAAATAATAGATGGGTGACATGTCCCACTGTGATTGGCTAATATGAAATTATTTTGTAAAAATTATAATAAATTATAGGATGACCTGATGATGACATATTATATATGAAAATTGCTAAGGAGAATGCAACAATTTCAATAAAAATATAAGAAAGACCTAAATATGCCTCTAGTTAAAAAAGAATCCAAAGTTACCATCTTTAATGTGGTTAATACATTAAAACTCTAATTTTCTAAGATTTGGTGACTCCAATGGATTCAATTGATGATGATGGACAAAGATGGAACTTTTGTGAACAAAAACACCTTGGAACTTATATGAACTTGTGAAACCATAATTTGGTAAAATAAGGTTTCTTTGATAATAAAAGTGCAATTAATGTCTTATTAGGGTTTGTAACCCAAAAGAACATGAAAAGTGATGTTTAGGGTTTGGAAATCGAAAACCCTAATGGGACCCTAAAATTGACTTAAAAACCCTATCTAGAGGCCCAAGTTAGTCTTAGTAACAATTTTGAATAAAATAATGAAGCATGAATGTTTTGCTTTAACTTTTAGGATAACCGATTGATTTCTTATCTGACTTTTCTGATTAATCTTTCTTGAACTCCAAGTTACTATTGAATCAGGTATGTGGTTACACCTATGAATAATCATTGTAGTTTCATGTGGTTTCCCTGAGTTTTCCCCACATGGTTTGCAATTATATGCTTGCTTGTTTATTTATTTCTTGCAAACTAGAAAGTGACTATGGTTATCACAACATATATATGGACATAACTAGCTCAGATCCTAAATCTCCTCTGGAGCTCTTATGGCACCAAGCTCTTTGGAGAGTCAGTGGCCTTTAACTAATATGGCACCAAGCTCTTGGGAGATTCAGTGGCTTGACACCAAGCTCTTGGGAGATTCGGTGGCTTGACACCAAGCTCTTGGGAGAGTCAGTGGTCTATAACTAATAAGACACCAAGCTCTTGGGAGAGTTGGTGGCCTATGTCCACTATAGGGACAATAACCCTGAGGGGTTTTGACATAGGAAGAATAGATAGGGATTGAGTAGTTATGATCAAAGATGTTAAATATGATTTGGTCAACAATAATTTGATGGATTATGTTGTTACAAATAAATGCGAATATTTGGTTTCCCCTAAATACCAATATAACTTGTTGTACTGACCGCATGTTTTGATTATGGCATTTAAGATAATATGCTACATGATGGAAATTGGACATTCAAGAAAAGAAGGCACTGAAAGTAAACAAACAAAATAAATATCGGAGGATATATATAGATGGTGTATTTCTTGTGTGGAACTATATAACCCATATTTTTGTAAGAATTTATGAAAACATTTTTATCTTGTACCACACTTAGTTCAATTTAGTGAAATTTATTAATTATTTCTGATTATGTGCTAAACCATAGATCATGTGTATTCTGGTCATGGCTCTTTATTTCTGGCTTTCCTTAATTGGGGGTTGTTAGGAAGTGGGGTCGTTACAATCAAACTCTAGGAATTCTTCACACCTTGAGTACAACCTTATATTACAACCACTAGAGAATACACCAAGAGACCTCTCTTTTCAGTTTAGAAGTAATTGTCTTACTAGTCTAGGTAAGGAGAAAGGAGCCAACAATAATACCTAAGGGACAACCTTCACCTACCTAGGGCCACCTGTCCTTTAGCTTTCTTATCCATGTAAGGGCTTCAATAAACATTTGTAAGAAATAGATTGGAAGAGTGAGATGATATCTTTACAAGATCACAAGTAGGAATAACTCTCTTGCAAGTAACTATGATGCCCCACGCCACACAAAGCAAGATTACTCAAAACAGACATGGAATTAATACTAATCGACTAGGTTCCCTAAAACATAAGAAATTAAAATGGATATCACATATCCACCTCAAGTGGAAACATATTACATCAGAGTCCACAAAAGCCACATGTGTATATATAACACCTACCAAATATTATTACATATCACCATTTCATTGGCTTACTGGCCACAACCTGTACATATGATAACATGTTCACATATACATACATGTCATATCTATATAATAAAAACATATAGCCAAAACTACGTCTTGATATACAACATCTACAAAAAACTCCCCTAAGGACCTGAGAGTACATGATGACACATAGGACTCTACCACAAAACACAAACATCTCATCCAACCTTCACTCGGCTACTGCTCCTCTTGTTGCTCATCCTCGGTAGCAAAATCCCCACCTCTTCGTGCTTGACCACCTAAAAGATGTGGAAACCCACATGGTGAGACCAAACGTCACAAAGAGAAATATAACTCTCCACCAACATCTATTAAAAAAAAACTAAGTAGGTAGATAACATTCTTAAAAGTGTGAGCATATTCAGCTAAATGATATGTATTCAATAGATAATGCAGATTAAACAAACTAGGGAGTTACCATTGAGCAATAGGATAATTAATACTCTAAGAAAGAATATGAAGAACATGTATAACAGTTGATTTCTCTTACCAATTTATAATTCAAGAAATTAGTAAAAAGATAAGGCAACAGTGTCATCCAATGTGAAGCGTATTTGACCCTAAGAAAATATACTACATGACTATATTATGTTTTTCATTATGCCCTGAGGATTTGAGGCCACTCAAATCCAACCGACCACTACAAAGTCAAAATTGGTTCCGTACAAGGTCAATAGAAGAGTATGAATCCACGACATCTTCAACACCTCTTGGTCATCACAAGAGAAACACCACAAAGACATATTAGTCAATTGCAGACAATGGCATATAGTCAAATTGAAAGATTGGCTCACACATGGCCATTCATATAAAAACACCTAGCCTGCTTTGGTACATGTCATGGTGCTAGAAGAATAGGCTCACGCATGGCCATTCTAAAAGGAGGCATCACATGCAATTACACTCCTTCCTATCACATATCACAAGGAGAACAACTCACACATGGCTGTCTCACACAACCTGTAAGTATGGATGCAAGGAGATACTCAACTTGCACCCCGCATATTCAAAAATATGCACTCTGATTTTCCCATAGGAATTCACCATCCAATAATAAAACTGACACTGGAATGGTTCTATGGAACAGGGAACCTACATGAATAGAGTTTCACTTGATTAACTAGGCCAAATGAGTGTCTTTTAGCATCATTAAAGTTACAACATACAAACCTAAAACAAACTCTATAAGGATAAGGAAATATTACAACTCCAGAAGATATAACATGTATAAGGTTTGAACTATTCACATCATCATCGCATGATACTTGTAGCACTACCGTTCACAAGGCCATCACCAAAGTCACACAACCATACAAGGCTACCACCAATGTCACATCACTATGGGATATCAATCCCTCAATCACATCAATAGAGGATATCACCTCACAATAAGCATTAAGCCTTCACCAGGTCATAGGACCCATCACATCAAAATGATCTCATCAAGGCTCATAGCCATCACCATATGTCATATGATCACCATCATAACATACAAAAGCTATGGCATTCATTTCACCTACAAGGTTAGGGGTTCATAAACAAGAGAGAGGAAACATCATAATCTGGTAACCACTTCAAATGGGACAAGCAAAGGCATCATTTTCCCAACATTAGGGTTAGGGTTTACATGTATAGCCGATTAGGATTTTATATCATAAATCAATCACCTAACCCTAATTATGTCATATTCCACTTTCTTGGAGCATAGTAAGATTAGAACATCATTATTAACTTGGTTAGTCAACTATCCAAATAACATTAGGTATCAACCAATATTTACATGTGCATATGTAACAACCTTACAAGGTTCCACATGTGTTACGACCATGCACTCAAGTGAGTGTATCAACCACCCATCAAGCATGTGTCACGACCATAAGCCAACCATGTGTCTCAACCACTACAAAAGCATAGGTCTCTATGACTGTCAAGGCAGGTGTCTCAACCACCCTAGGGTTAGGGCTTCGATCGTGGCACAAGGCATATTTTTCAAACTTCAAGTGTTGTGACCATTAACCCATTAGGGTTTGTGTAAGACCCTTGACCTAGATTTATTCCTAATTGTGCTTTCCTTGCATAAAGATATGCTTAAGCCTTAATCTAATCTCTTGAGATACTCTAATAACATGTGACACACTTATGTTTCCAGTTTGGTCCATTTTAATTGATTTTAGCCATCTTCTTTATATGTGTACATGTTTTGGATCATGAAGAAATTTACCCAAGAGTGAGGTTTATCTTGAAATTTGTCACATGTTGAGAATGCTTCTTGTGCCTTATCATCATGAGAGAGAATATGATGTTATGGGGCGCCTTGTTTGAAACATGGTTCACATCACATGGTGATATTAGGGTTTCTAGGGTTATCTTGTTGATGTGGTAACCATGCTAGGGTTTGAGTGTTGCAACCACTACACCACTCATGTATGAGTGTAGCGACCGCAAAACATACCCAGGTGATGTTGTTTCGACCTTAGTGACCTAGGGATGGGATGGTCGAAGTAGTTTTCCCTCTAGTGAAGTGTATCAATCATATATATGGTGACCTAGGGTTTTGGTTGTTATAAAGTGCAAGGCAATGTTTGATCGAAACAAAGTGGTATCCAACCTAGATTATTGCTAAACTTTTTTAGATAAACATTAAATCTTCAAAACATGCATGTGAGTGGAGGTATGGTTGTTCCTTTAGAGGGAAAGTGTCCTTTTGATACTCTCATGTGTTGACACCTCGTAACCTCTTACTTCTTTCGTACCTTGTATATAACCCCTTCTCTTCACTTTCAAGCATCTTTTTTGGCCCTACTCTCTTTCTTCTCTCTTGTGACTGCCCTTGGAGCTTTGGGAGCAAAGGGGGTATGATCTTGAAGCTGTGGTGGCCGATCAACCTTGCATGTTGAAGATCTTGTGCTTGATCAACCCTTCAGTGGTGATTCTTCTCTTGGTAAGTGATCTCCTTCTCCTAATCACATTTCTTCTTTGTGAAATCTCTATCTTCTTCTTCTTCTTGGCCATGAGACTATGGATCTACCATGGTGGCTTTCCTTGAAGATCTTCTCTCTTCACAATGGTTGGAGACCATGTTTGACATGGTGGTACTCGAGTGAGAAGAAGCTATCTTCTTTCTTCTTCTTTTGGTTTGGGGTAGGGATGTTACCTATTTTCTGAAGCTCTTTTGTGACCATGGTATTATTCTCTTTTAATGTGATCCTTTGGACATGGAGTTGCACTTGGTTAAAGTTCTCTTTCTCTCTCTTGGAGCTTGAGATCTTGGAAGCTTTGATCATAAAATCAAAGGCATGTTATATAACTTTTCCCTCATCTATAATTTGCATCTTAAACCTATTCATATGTTGTTGTTCTAAATCTTAATAATGTGTTTCAATTATTATAAAAGAAGAGATAATGTTTTAGAGTTCAAATTTTGTGATATTCTCAAGAAGATTATTCTTTCTTATAAGCCCTAAAATCCTTGTATCTGATTTGGGAGTGATTGAAAAGATAGATATGTTTCTTTGGATATTTATCTATTGGACTGTGTTACTTTTTGTATGGTTCATTTACCATGTATAACAGTAGGTTTTGAGTATGTTAGCATGCATAAGAAATCTCGTTTTTATCTCTCCAATCATAGTTCTTTTGGTAACCTTCTATGACCCTTGTTCTAGGGTTTGATGAACATCTTGTATGGAGAATTCCTTTAGTTAACACTTGGTATTCCTGAATTTGATTAGATTTTTAACTAGGTTTTGAACCTATTCTGAAGTTGAGTTCATGTCTAACTTGGGGTCGCAACACCCCTTGGTCTTTCTCTTGGTCGATACCATAGGTGGGTGGTTGTTGTGACCGCCACAACCCTAACCCTAGGAGGGGTGGTCCCTACACATTGCTGGTCACAACGCAACGTTGCTGCTTGGATATGTACCCTATTGTTTGACATTACAACTTGGATAGGGAAGTGTATAGGCTGACACACTTGTGCCCCTTACACTAATATACTTAACTTATAGGTCACACCAAATGCTAACCTATTTTAGGCTCTATACTAGTTTTCATGGTTGTAACACTTGTGCAAGTAAGTGTAAGTGATCATAACATATGGCCATGTTGTGTCATGGTCATAACAGGTTATAGTGGTGTGTGTTTTGGTCGTGACACTAGATGTGTTACAGTCATAACACTATGGTTGGTTTTTGGGTTGAGACACCTATACACATGTATGTACAAGGTTGTAACATAGTGTAGGTCGCTACACCTACTACTTCATTGAACGCAACACATGGCATGTGGACTATGCATGATTATGTGATGGTGTATAACTAATCATTGGCAATGTTGTTTAATACTAATACTCTCCAAGTATGTGGGAGGTGATGAAATTAGGGTTTAGAGGTTGATGGATACTATGAAACCCTAACCACCTACATATAAAACCCTAACCCTAATGTTGTGATAATGTGATGTATGTGCTCAATCTACTTGCATATTATTATTACATGATGGTGTTTTCTCTCTCTCCTACTTGTGTAACCCTAACTTGCAGGTGAAATGAATGTCATAGCTATGAGAAGGCTATGATGATCCCTATGTAATATAGGGTGGTGATTATGAGTATTTTTTAGACATATTGTGATATTTAATCTACACAAATTATGTGATTGGGTCTAACAATCTGACAAGTGCCTTGTGTATAGTTTGAGATGGAATCCTCTAGAGATGTAATTGATTTTCCATGGTAAAGGGATGTTGATAATGATCTTGTAAATGGAAATAATACAAGTGTCATGGAATGATGAGACAAGTTCTTGTACATTTTATATCTTCTAAAGTTGTACACCACCTTTAATTTTGTAGAATTTGTTTAGGGTTTATACGTTGTAACTTGATTGATGCATTAAAAGATACCCAATTGGAATTTCTTACAAAATCAAACCCTAATCATGTAGTTGCCTTGTACCATAGATCCATATTCATCATCATTATCTAGTTGGATGGTGAAATGAGTAACTTCTACAGTTTACTCAGAGTGCATATTATTGAATATGCGATATGCAAGTTGAAGTATCTCCTTGTATCCTTACATTGTTAATTATAGTGGTATGATGTCTTATTTTGAATGGCCATGTGTGAGACCATTATCTAGCGTTGTGCCATGTACCAAGGCAGGCTAGTTGTTTTACATGACCATAGCATTCACTATGAGTTGATGTCTACAAAACTATAGCTTTGACTATAAGTTTTTTGTTTTGTAGTCTGACTAATATGTCACTGTGTTGCAGACTCAAACTGAATGTGTAGTGCAGGGGATGATCATGGAGTATGACTCTTCCATAGATCTTGCATGGTACTGATTTTGACTTAACACTGTTTAGTTGGATTTGAGTGGTACACCTCAAATCCTCATGGCATAATAATGAAAGTTGTAAAATAGCCATGTAGTATATTTGCTTAGGGTCAAATGTGAATCACATTGAATGACCCCATGCCTTGTTTCTTATACTATTTTCTTTATAAAAATTATACATGTTCTTCATATTCCTTCTAAAAGTATAAAATGTTCTATTTCTTAGTTGTAAATGCTTAACTGCTCAAACAATATTTATTGCTTTATTTACCTACTCTATTATATTAATATGCTTCTAATATATTTTGGCAGATAGTTATATCTCTTACTGGGACATTTGGTCTCACCCCATGGGTTCCACATTTTTTAGGTGGTCATAGACAAGGAGGTAGAGGTCATGCAACATGTGCTGAGCAGTAAGGAGAATAGTAATTGTCAGAAGGTTACACAAGCTACTAGTGTTTTGTAGTAGAGTCCTATGTGCCATCCCTGTACTCTAAGCTATTTGGGGGAGATTTTGTTGTTTTGTATATCGACACGTAGATTTTGACTTTATGCCATGAATGTATAGATATGGCATATATATATCTAAACAAGTTGTAATATGTAAAAGTGGTGGCTTGAGAGCCTTGAACATGAAATGTAATAGCTTTGTGCATATATGAAATATATATGGCATGAGTTTGAGACTTGTTCATGATATGTAATAGCTTGTGCAATTGCATTACAAATGGTTTTAAATTATCCAATTTTGTGGTAATATGATTTTTAGAAATAATCCCTCACTTTATTATGAGTAATCTCGCTTTGTGTGGAGAAGGGCGTCACAGTTTGGGTCATGACCGTGACACAAGGTTATGAGTCTAGACCCAAAAAATCAAACATCTCGACCATCACCTCATTGACGAAGTGTGCCAACCAAGAAAAAAATCAAGGGGTAGTGACCACCAAGTTCAAGCTATCACCAAGGCAAGTAACTATCCTCAAAACAAGGATAAACCAAAATCCAAACAGAAATATACCACGACCAAAATAGAAGATGTACATCAAGGAAAAACATCATCATCAAAATGGAAAACTCCAAACTAAGATGAACATCAAGACCTTGAAATCTGAACTTCAACATGAACCTTCAAAAAACCAACTAGGTGGAAGAAGACCAAGCTTCAACCTCAGATAAAACAACTCAAAACCTCAAGAAAGCACAAAAGGCCAAACCAAAAACATGGTGATAAAACCAAGAATCATGTTACATGTATCAACTTCACTTCATCCATCACTTAGAAATTGAGTTCATGGTATTAGAGTTAAGAAAGAGAGTAATCTACATGAGAATACTACAAAGTCTTAAAACTTAGATCATGATAACCTCATTTTGCACATTAGCATCAAGTTGAGATATCAAAATAGTATCATTGCATGTTTCCAACTATAACATGATCCCCAAATTTATAGATTCAACTCTATGTTTCTATGTTTAGAACTTTCAAGTAGAGACTTTGTCTCAATATGATAAATGAGGTTTCCATGTGATAACCTTCATGTTTTATTTGTAAGAACAATGATGAGAATGCATAATATTCAAGTTTGATGGATTGATTAAATCTTATAATGAATGTCAATTTTATGTAATGCCCCCTTAAGTGCACAAGTTATGGATAACTATGTCTTCTTCCTCTACATGCATGTATGTACTTAAGAAAGGTGTTACACTTGCACCTACTTGTCTTAATTAAGAAAGGTCACATCACATGTTGATAAAAGGTTTAGGTCACTTACATTGATCTTTGAGGTCCCTCATATAGAGAAAAGGGTTACAATTAGGCTTAAAGCCTAAAATTCCCCTAATGGACCCTTCCTTTAGAAGTTGGTTAAAGGCATAATGTCAATGATTATGATATAATGGAAAATGCAATCTAAAACATGCTTTTTATAAAAAGAAAGTCAAATAAGTTTTCTCAATTTATTTCAATCTATTATAATGTTTCTAGCCAAGTAATTAATATTACCTGAATTTGTTTCATTATATCTTTTTCATAGCATACTCAATGCACCTAGATGTATATATTTTGCTCACAAAATATATAGATCCTGCCAAATGAAGATCCACTACACACATCATTAGGATAATTAAGCTATGAAATGTAACCTTTATGGGAATCGATTTGTAATAGTTTTAAGTGTATGACTTCTACCTCCATGATGTATCTTACCATGTCTCTTTTAGAAGTGTCTTTCCTTTTTTCCTACGAGCTTAATGTTCTAAAACCATTATGGTTTATTATGATGAATGGAATGTTATTGTCTTCTATATATGTATATATATGCCATATATTCATTACCTAAGTCAGGTAGCTAATGTTAGCCACCCGTGGATTTAGTTTTATAATAGGAAGACAAAAAACTATAACATGATGACCGAATTTCTTATACAAAGACTCATTTTATAAAAACAACATCATGTTTTTATTTTGGTTATTGAAAATATGATTTTTTGAAAAAAAATCTTGGTTTTGAACTGTAACCAGGGGCAAGAATTTGTAACAAGAATGCTAAAATTACAATTAGAATGCTCAGCTTGTATCCTGAATCACTGGATAACTATTTTATGTTACCCAACTAGGTAACAGATACATCCCCCAACACACACACACACTGATGGCAACATCAATTTCATCAATGATGAGGAAGTTATCAAAGATGAGACCGTCAAATTCTTTGAGAATCTTATAATCAGGAAGAAACTGAAGAGGAGGATGACATGACCTGGACCAGATTGATCACAGATAGTGATAATGCATTCCTCACAAAAATCCCTACTGAAGGTGAAATTAAGGATGTCATATGGTCGATTGGTGTGGATAAGAGACCTAGACCCGATGGGTTCAATGGGTTCTTCTATAGGAAGAACTGGGAGTTGGTAAAGAAGGACCTAACTCATGTCATCGCTTGGTTCATTGATGAAGGTAACATGGTTAGGCAAATCAACCATGTGTTACTGGACTTGATTCCTAAGAAAGATATAGTTTCTTCTCCAGATGACTTCAGTCCTATTGCCTGTTGCTCCATGCTATACAAGACAATTACTAAGATTATTACAAGAAGACTGGCTACGATCATGCCTAGAATTGTGTCTAGTTACCAAGGAGCATTTATCAAAGGTTGACACATTGAGGATTGCTCCCAGTTAGCGGCTGAATTTACTTTGAACTTCAATGTCTAAAGGAGCACTCCCTCATCTTGTCTCAAGCTGGATATCACCAAGGCGTATGATACAATGAAGTAGAAGTATCTTTGGAACTACCTAATAGGATTGGGTTTTAGAGAAAGGTGGGTCATAATGGTCAAGCACTGTGTTTCCACTCCTTTCTCATTGCTAATTAATGGCACATTGATTGGTATGTTCATGAGCTCAAATGGTTTAAGACAAGGAGACCCCTTGTCTCCCTTACTCTTCACCATAGCAATGGAAGGTATGTAAGGTAAAATCAAAGAGGTAATAAGTAACATATCACTGAGAACCTATACTATCAGGAAGTGCCCTGTGATGTCCCATATTCTCTTTATGGATGATGTCCTAGTATTCATTGAAGGACAAGCTAGGAGATTTTTAACTCTCACGAAGATCCTCGATCAGTTTGAGATAGTTGTAGGAATGAAAATGAGTGAGGCAAAGACATTCATCTACTTCTCTAAGTCATGCAAGGATAGACAATATCTTGCTGACTTAACTGGAGTTCAGATAGGATCATTCCCTACTAAGTATCTTGGGTTCCCTTTTGCCAATGGAAATCTAAGGAAGAGACATTTCCATGAATGCTTTGACCGTCAGAAAGACATGATAAGCAGGTGGCCAGGAGCAAAACTATCAATGGTAGGTTGGCTCGTGCTGATAAAGAGTTGTGTCCTGAGCCTTATCTGTTTCTGGAGGACTCAGGGTGAAATCACTAGCTCTACTTTATGTAGAATGGAAATTATGATGGCAAACTTCATATGGGGTAGTGCCTCCCATTCTGCTAGCTGGAATAAGCTCACCTATCCACTAGCGGAAGGAGGACTAGGCCTACCTGATCTACAAAACCTTGCTTATGTTCACACGCTGGGTCGAATTTCCTAACTTGTTGTTGATAACTCAAACTGGGTGCATTGGATGCTGGAAAGATATGGTGGATTACCTTCACAGAAACCTAGGGATAGATGGGGCTTTTCCACATCCTGGAGAAGAATGGAAGATCTATGGGAGAATTTTGTACCCATTGAAGATAAGGAGGTGACCTGGGAAAGATGTAGACAATGTCTCATAGTGGATGAGGCAACCATACATATCTGGGGCAAATTTCACCATCCCAGGTGGATCTTCTCCATGTTTAAAGCACATAAGAACTATATGCTCACAATGGAGAAGATCAGTTCATGGGTCCCAACTGCAACCTTGGATTGCCATCTTTGTGATAGGGGTATGGATTCTATTCGAAACCTATTCGGGGAGTGCAAAGTCTGGAAGTATATCTGGGCCCGATTTGTTCTCAAGACTAATGCTCCTCAGGATCTTAATCTAGATCAAGATCTAAATATGATAGACAAGTTGAAGCAGGAAGATGCTATGTTACTTCATTGGTGTGTGACTGGCTGTCGACACTACATGTGGCATGAAAGAAACCTAAGAAAGCATGGTGGAAAAGTAAGTGGCATGAAAGAAACCTAAGAAAACACTACATGGTGTTACTCTCTTTTTAGTTTTTCACACTTTTGTGTGTGTTATGTAATTTTCCCCCTTTTATGGGGTCATATTATGTTTACCAAAAGTTTTGACATGCGGGGGGGGGGGGGGGGGGGGCACGCACGCACGCGTGCACACACACACACACACACTATATATATATATATATATATATATATATATATATATATATATATATATATATATATATATATATATGGCCCATATTCAATAACCATGCGGAAGCTACCTGTTCCCTATTTTGGTTACTTTTTTGGAGTTTCTTACTTTTTACATGTAGAGGGTTACTTGACCTTGCAAACTGTTACTTTTCATACATAGATAGTTATATTTGCAACAACTATAAAAATATATAATTACATATATATATATATATATTTATTGTGTATTCTGCACAGATTTACTTTTTTAGTTGTATATATATTTTTTATCAACATAGTTACTTTTTGGTCCACTGAGTTACTTTTTTGACCATATAGTTACTTTTTAGGCTGACAGGTAGTGAAAATCCAAGCTACCCGCTGGGCATTAAATGAACGACCATATATATACACGTACAACAACAGACAACCCATGCGTGCATCTCCATGGGCTCCGACGATCACTTTTACGATCAAGACCCGAGCATAGAGCCGCCCATGTCGACAACCGTCCAGGCAGTGGGCGTCCACTCCCATCCAACATCCCGCACCCCAGCCGCCACCACCATGCCTACCAACCACCTCTACCAACAATCTCACTTGCACAATGGTGAGATTCTTAAGGACTTAAACCCTAACCCTAGAGCTAGCACTGGGTGGGCGACAAGAGAGGATAGGGAATCAACCATCACCAAGGCCGATCAAGGGAGCAACAAAGGAGGAGCCCCGGGTCAATGCCAGTGAACCCATGTGTTGAAGCAACCACCACTGTAGGATGAGGTGGAGGCGTTCCCACCATCAAGGATAGAGGACATACATGTACATGTCAATCTAGAGGCGGATGAATTTGAGATAATGAAGAACATATGAGAGTTTACGATCATGACCTATGTCTTGGGCAAGAGGCCTTTCTACCCACATCTTTAGGCATGTATGCGATAGATGTGGGGACCCAAGGGTGCCTTCGAGCTGCACTTAAGGGATAATGGAGTCTTCTTGGTTAGGTTTTCCAATGATGTGGACAAGAAGGAAGTGCTGGACCTTGGTCCTAGGTGGTTTGATGGTCAATTGGTGATCGCCAAAGACTACAAGCATGGAGACAAGATACGACATGACACCTTTGCTATGCTTCTGACCTGAGTTACCTTGTAGTCCTTTGGGTGATCGTAGACCCGACGGGCGGCTGGCACCATCACTACTGGAGTTGGTAGAGTCCTCTTCATCGATGAGTGTTCACTAGAAGGAGATGAAGCCAGAGTCTTGGTAGAGGTGAAGGCAGAAGATGACCTTTCGGACACGGTGTGGCTGTATGCCTATGGACAGGAACCCATACAGGTGAAGGTTTTGTTAGATTACAAGCCACCCAAATGCAACATATGTTGAGCCTTTAGTCACCCTGATGGAGCTTGTGATGTGAAGACGAAAAGAATAGAGAAGATGGCATAGAAGAATAAGTTTTGGAAAGAGAAGCCAACTGCTACAGATGGGTCAAAATAGGCAAATATTCCTAAAGATGGGGCAGATCAAGCAAAAACCGGTACTATAGGGGAAATGTCCAAGGAGTGGGGTGGGAAAAGCACGGGAAATTTAGTTGTTGGGGCTGAGGAAGCACCTCCTGTTGATATGACCACTACTAATGTAGACGGATCTACTAAGCAGAAAGAAGGAGAATTTTCTCCTCCATCCAAAAGAAAGGGATCAAGGAAGCCTGGTATACCTAAGACGCATGAAGTGGGATCCATTCTGGATGCATCCAATGTGTTTGAGGCCCTGAGTGATTTTGATAAAGAAGAGACAAAGCTTAACCATAGAAACAAAGGAGAGAGCAAGAAGACAACAACAGAACCTTCTAGGCATACTAGATCCAAAAAAAAGAATTACTATGTCCATGTTATTATGGAATATAAAAGGAGGATGTAATAGAAATAAGAAGAAGGAGATCAAGAAGTGGATTGATGCTAGTGGGAACTCATTGGTTGCGTTGGTTGAAACCAAAATAAAGGTGCAGAATAAAAAGAGCATTGCGTACCTCTTTCTGCAGGGATGGGAACATATTTCTAATGTAGAGTGCAATGAGGTTGCAAGGGTATGTGTGGCTTGGAAGCCAAGTGCATGGCAAGTATCAAGGATATAGATGTCAGATTAGTAGATCACAATTGATTGCAGAAATAGTGGAGGGTCGTACATGTTGATGACAACTGTGTACGGTCATAATGATGCTAAAGCTAGACTGGATTTATGGAAGGATGTGGTCTCTCTGTTCAAATAGGTAACTTTATCGTGGTTAGTGATTGGGGACTTTAATACTATTTGCATGAAGGACAAAAAAAGAGGGAAAAGACTGGAATTAAATGTGGAGATAGATGCTTTCGACCATGCTATTGATAAGGCTTATCTCTACGAACTTCTAATGGTGGGCGGTGATATTTTCACATGGAATAATGAAAGGAGTCCGGATGACAGAATAGTGAGCAAGCTGGATAGAGATTTAGTGAATGAGGAATGACTACCAAATTCTTCCTAATGTGTAGGTAAAAGAAGGTGGCTTTGAGCTAAGTGATCATGCGCCGATTTCAGTTCAGATTACAGAAAAGAAGCAAAAAAGGAAACAATTTAGATTCTTAAAAACTGGGCTGAATGGAAAGGGTTCGATGATGTCATTAAGGAAGGCTGTAACACAAGTGACCGGGAATCCAATGTATGCATTTGCTAAAAACTTGGAAAATACCAAGATTTCTTTGAAGAAGTGGGCCAACACAGATGTCAACATCCCTAGCTTGATTAAAGAAACAAAACGGGAATGCAAAGAGGTCTGAGAAAATATGGCGGCTGACCCCCTTAATCCTGCTTTGATAGAGAAGGACAAAGATCTGAAGAAGATGCTTGATGACTTGAAAAAAGTGGAGGAATTTTTTTACTGGCAACAAAGCAGAGAGAGGTGGATGGAAGATGGGGATAGGAATACAAAACTCTACCACACTACTGTTAAGAGAAGAGATGTGGGAAATATTATTTCTAAATTGATTGATGCTAAAGGGAGAGTGATCAAAAAACATGAGGATTGAGACGACCCGTCGCGGAAAATGAGATTAACTAATGCGGAAGCTAATTATTAGCAGCGGAATAATGAAAAATCACTAAATTTTAAAACTTTATGGAAAAAGAACTTTAAACCATAACTCCTTTATAAGAAAACAAGGTAAACTGTTTACATCATAGCTTGACATTACATCTCTGTGATTACATACATCCATTGCCTTATTATCTGAAGAAGGCAAGATACAAAATATCGAGGAACTAAGCCAAAAAACTCAGACCTACTGACTCCTAGGACTTGAGAGTACAGAGACGACATAAGGCATACTATCTACGAGACTCGACAGTCAGTATCTCCACTTGAGATTCACTGCTGCCCCTGGTGTTGCTTCTTCTGATACTGCCCACCCTCAGATTGGTTCCTCCGTCCTCGACGTCCACCTAAAAAGTCGAAACCCACGGGGGTGAGACAATTTGAATAATTGTCCCAGCGAGAGTTATAACTCTCCGCCAGAAGCTTTGTTATAGCAATACAGGATTAACATAAGCAATATACTCTTTAAGACATTCAACCGCGGATTTGGTATTAAGTAAGAAAACATTTACTTAAGCAATTATTTCAATTAGGAAAATGAAGAACATGTATACTAATCACATGGCTAGAATATTATAAACAATGTAACATCAATCATTGTTTCTCGTAGTTCAACCTAAGCAGTTATGCTACACAGCTGATTATGATTTTCAATCATTATTATGCCCTGCAGAGATGAGGTATACCGCTCATACTTCAACTGATCACTACTAAGTCGCATCGGTATCATACATAGGTCATCAAAAGAGCCGGATTCTTATGACCTCATCTTCCTCAGTTAGTGTGAGGATCAACATGCAGGACATCTCGTGTCTCTACTACAATAGCTTACCAGGGTATTCTGGCACTTCTCTATTAGAGTCATAGTGGCGTTCTGTACTTTCTTCGTCATCGAAAGATCTCTTGTTTATCTCTCATCGATGCGGCATTAAAGATTCCCTCAAGAGATTACTGATACAGCATCCCGACATAAACATATAGTGAAGGGTTGATAGATTTAAGATACATCTACATCAATTCCTACACTAGGACGTAAGGATATTCGCGTCCATAATCCCCCACATACTCAAAAGTATGTGATCCAGGAGTCCCCTTAGGAAAACATGTTTCACCATCATTTGGCTTCTGACAATGATGGATATATGATCAGGGCTCTACATGGTATGATTATACTTGATTATTTAGGTACATTTCAACATTCTTTTAGCATCAAGCATATTTCCAAGCATTTAACTATTAAAACACTACTATAAAAGAACACTACCATAAAAGAAGAATACTAAAGGTATCAAGTTTAACTCACATCAGTTATCATATGGATATTAATTCTTAACCATTTCATCATATGATTCAGGAACATGGTTATTCAAACCCTCAGACTATCATAACACTTGCTACCAAGTGACATATAAGCATCAAGTCATCTAACAACATGACCATGATTGAAGCAATGTATATACTTTTCACATATCATTACTCTAAAAGCTTATAATTGTTTTCAAGGAATATGACATCATAACTCTTACCTGGCTATGATCACCTCATAATATCAACCTGCATGACTAATACAATTAAGGACATGCATATATAATAGTCTTAGCATAATACCAAAACTTTTCAATTTCTTTATAGGACACCACGGCCGTGCCACCTTGCACGGTCGTGCAAAGTAAAGCTACCACGGCCGTGCTCCCTTGCACGATCATGCAAAGTAAGGTTACCACGGCCGTGCTCCCTTGCACGGTCGTGCTACAGAAGATCACTACATGATTCATATTTATATATATGTATTCTAATCTTTCATCCTTTCAACTTGATTAGGTCACATCAACCCTTCAATCAAGTACATACAACTTTGTTTAACATAGTGTATCAAGCTATTAATCCTATAAGCAATTAAGAATTCTCCCTTTAATTGGTTCTAATCACTTAGGTATTATTAGGGTTTCAACCTTTGTACCTTCATTGATTATCATTACTAATCATTATTGGATCAATAGAACATTCATCATCTTAATTCTCAAAGATTCAATCACATTGGACCTCCACTTCATAAGGTATCCAATTGAACTAGGGTTTCCAATGTTGATTCCTTCAATCATTGAATTCATGGAACCAATCATCAATTGGACCTATACTCATACTTCAAATGAGTTTAATAGGTCAACCTTCAACTGATTTGACCCTCATTTGATCTTCAATTAGGGTTTAAATCAATCGAATTAGGGTTTGGAATCAATAACCCATCAACATATTTCAGTGTGGGTCTAATTGACTTGAACCCATTGAACCATCATTCAATTTGGACATGACCTGACCCCAAACGGTCTTGGGATCATTTGGATGACCTCCAAATGGTCTTGAGACCGTTTTCCCATCATATCATCAAAATCTAAGTCAACCAATTAAGGTTTGGATCATTGGATTGATCACCAAATCAACATTTGATTGCAAATCAACTTGGTACCTTTAGACCTTCAAATACCTAAATATACTCAACCCTAGACCTCCAAACGGTCTTGGGTGACCCCCAAACAGTTTTGAAACCATTTGGATGAGCTCCAAATGGTTTTGAAACCGTTTGTCTCATCCAACCTTTGGATTCTAGTGAAATTCCATTGGGGTGTGATCCATTGAGTTGATAATCAAATCAACACTTAATTGCAAAATGATTTGATACCTTTGGACCTTAAATTTGGTCAAATATACTTAGCCCCAGACCTCCAAACGGTCTTGGGTGATCCCCAAACGGTTTTGAAATTGTTTGGGTGATTCCCAAATGGTTTTGAAACCGTTTTGGCTAATCAACCCAAAACATCAAATTAACTCATTGGAATTTCAGCACTAATTTCAATTAGGGTTTTCCCAATTGATTAGCCTTCAACTCATGATTCCTTGGGAATTAACCCCTCCAATTTTGTGAGTCATTAACCAACATAATTAGGAACAGGAATCTCAAACGGGCAATGCTGGGTAAACTCACTCAAACGGTTTTGAAACCGTTTGCCCAAAACGTTCAATTAATCAAGCTGAAAAATCAGCACTTAATCCAATTAGGTTTGCCTAATTGATTAGCATTCAACTCACGATTCCTTGGGAGTTAACCAATAAAATGTGGTGAGTCATTATCCAACATAATTAGGAACATGAATATCAAACGGTCAACACTTGGTGAACTCACTGAAACGGTTTTGAAACCGTTTTCCCAAAAAGGTCAAGTTAATCAGGTTGAAAATCAGCACTTAATTCAATTAGGTTTACCTAATGGATTAGCCTTCAACTCACGATTCCTTGGGAGTTAACCCATCAAATTTGGTGAGTCATTATCGAACATAATTAGGAACTGGAATCTCAAACGGTAAACGCTTGGTCAACTCACTCAAATGGTTTTGAAACCGTTTTCCCAAAAAGGTCAAGTTAATCAGATTGAAAATCAGCACTTAATTCTATTAGGTTTACCTAATTGATTAGCCTTCAACTCACGATTCCTTTGGAGTTAATCCCTAAAATTTGGAGGGTTTTCAACCAACATAATTATGAACAGAAATATCAAACGGTCAACCCTTGCTAAACTCAACCAAATGGTCTTGGAGACCGTTTGCTCCAACTGACCTTGTGAAACCGTTTGCCCTTCAAATGGTTTTGCAAACCGTTTGCCCCAAACGGTTTTGCCAACCGTTTGGCCAGGGGGGGGCAAGACCGTTTGCTAAAGTAGCATTGGTAATCACACCCATCTTCTTCTACCTCCAGATCAAGGTATGTTCTTCATGGTTTTAGTTGCAAGAAAGCAAGGAAGGATGGGGGAAAGAAGGACAAATTACTTTTGCAAGAAAGAAAGATGCATAACAAAGTTTAAGGGTTTAGAGTTATAAAACCCGCCTTAGAACCAGATCTAGAGATCCAAGCTTCGAAGATTTAATGGTGTCTAGAGCTCCACAGGTCGTCCAAGGTTCCTTATTCAAGAATTGGTTGGAAAGGATGGCTAGAAAGAAGAACTAAGTAAGAAAAACTAGCAAACCAACCTTGCAACATGATTTCCTCCATGAATTCGAGCAAGGTGATGATCAAAGCTTACCTATAACTGCTTGGCCGTTCTCATCTTCTCCAGAGCTCTGTCCTAAGTCGGTCTAAGCAAGGGGATAAGAAGGGAAGTGAAGGAAATGATCCTTGCTAAGTGAGAAAAGGTGTATATATACTTTGGGTGAAATTCCAACATAAGGGCAACTTGTTTCTCTATTTCTCATCTAGGTCCTTCCCTTCTTCTAAGCCACATTTCTCCCTTCCATACTTAAGCAAAACTCATCTTAAACCCAAGGTCTAAAGGTGAAGAAAGCCAACTTCTTACTAAGTTTCACATATAGAAGGGTTATTAGGCTTATAACTTGATTATTTAATTTATAAGGGTTATCATTCTTATTTGATTATTCAATTGAAGTGCCCTCTTCATAATTCTTACTCTAAATGATGCCATGAGTCATAAAAGATACTCTAGAAGGTGTATTTTACAAGCTGCACCCCATATTTTGGGTAAATTGCACTTTACACCAAAACTAGGGTTTTAAGTACAAGGATTGCTCCACAAGTTGCATCTTGGTGCCCAAACTTGGAGAATCCATCATACTTCATCATATTCATTCTTATGATGTCTCAACACCAAAGGAACATCTTAACATGTTCAATTTTCAAGTTAACCCCTTTTAATTGGGTAATTTGCACATAAGTCCCTATTAACAAAACAATATTATAACATTGTTCAAAAAGAGCAGAAATAGAATTATATGTTTCTCAAAAGCTTTAATTACATACCAAAAGATAATCACAAGTATCTAATTACAGAATTAAGCAAAAAAAACCTACGTTTAGTTCATAACCCAGGTCAGGGATGTTACAAATTATCCACCCCTTACAAGGATTTCGTCCCCGAAATCAACAAAACATATTAAGAGAAAAGAGCAGGGTATTTCCTTCTCATCTCTTCCTCTAGTTCCCAAGTGGCTTCTTCAACACCACGGTGATTCCAGAGGACTTTAACAAGACTTATATCTTTCTTTTTCAACTTTTTAATTCTTTTATCAAGGATTGACACTGGTCCTTCCTCATAAGACATGTCATCATTCAATTCTACCTCCATAGGTTGTAGAACTGACTCACTATCAGGGTGACATTTCCTCAGCATAGAAATGTGAAATACAGGGTGTAACCTCTGTAACTCTGGGGGTAACTCTAGTTTATAGGCTACTTTTCCAATATGTTCAATGATTAGATAAGGCCCCATAAACCTAGGAGCTAACTTCCCTTTTCTTCCAAACCTCAGAATTCCCTTCCAAGGTGAGACCTTGAGATACACTCTCTCTCCAACCTGGAACTCCAAAGGTCTACGACGCTTGTCAGCATAAGATTTCTGTCTATCCTGTGCAGTCTTGATCTGTTGTTGTATTACTTTGATCTTTTTTGTGGTCTGCTGTACAAGATCAGGACCTAACAGTTGATATATATCGGTTTCATACCAACATAGGGGCGATCTACAACGTCTACCATATAAAGCTTCATAAGGTGCCATGTCAATTCTATGTTGATAGCTATTGTTGTAGGAAAACTCTATCAAGCTTAGGTGCAGATCCCAACTCCCTGTAAACTGGAGAACACATGCCCTCAGCAAGTCTTCCAAGGTATGTATAGTCCTTTCAGACTGTCCATCAGTCTGAGGATGAAAGGTTGTACTAAACCTTAACTGGGTGCCTAAAGCTTTATGAAGTCGTTCCCAAAAATGACTCGTAAACTGGGGACCCCTGTCTGAAACTATATTGACTGGAACTCCGTGCAGTCGCACTATCTCCTGAATATACAACTGTGCTAGCCTCTCAGCAGAATAGGTTGTTTTGATAGGTAAGAAATGCACTGTCTTTGTTAACCTATCAACTATTACCCAAATGGAATCATACCCTTTGCTTGTCCTAGGTAGGCCAACAACAAAGTCCATGGTTACGTGATCCCACTTCCACTGTGGTATGGGCAATGGTTGCATTGTCCTTGTAGGCTTCTGGTGTTCAACTTTAACTTGCTGACACACAGGACACCGCATAACAAATTCAGCAATATCCTTCTTCATCCCAGGCCACCAACACATATCTTTCAAGTTTCGATACATCTTGGTGCTTTCTGGATGCATAGCATACATCGAAGAATGAGCTTCTTCCAGGACTAACTTTCTCAAGTTATCCACATCTGGCACTATCATCCTCCCATGATAATAGACTACTTGGTCATCAGAGTCATGGAAACCATCTCGTTTCTCATCACCAAACTCCGATCTGATCTGCTGAACTGCAACATCAACTTGTTGTGCCTCCTTGATATGCTCTCTCAGAGTAGGTTTTATATGCATCTCAGCTAACAACCCAGCTAACAATGACACCTTCAATTGTACATTGTCTTGCCTTAAGGAGATAAGCACATATCTCCTAGAGCATACTAAAGAGTTTAGTTGTGCCCTATCTAAGGCTGGTGTTGCTGATTTCCTACTCAAAGCATCTGAAACTACATTGGCCTTCCCTGGATGGTAATCAATTGTACAATTGTAGTATTTGATTAACTCCATCCAGCGACGTTGCCTCATGTTAAGTTTGTGCTGAGAGAAGATATACTTAAGGTTCTTATGACCAGTGAAAATCTGGAATGTCTCTCCATAGAGATAGTGTCTCCAGATCTTCAAGGCATGAACTACAACAGCTAGCTCCAGATCATGTGTCAGATAATTCTCCTCGTGTTTCTTAAGCTGTCAAGAAGCAAAAGAAATCACTTGTTTATCCTGCATCAACACACATCCGAGTCCATTCTTGGAGGCGTCACAGAAAACTATGTATCCTTTACCTTGCTCAGGTAACACAAGTACAGGTGCACTTGTCAACCTCTCCTTCAGCAACTGGAAGGATTGCTGACACTTATCACTCCAAACAAAAGGAACATCCTTCCGGGTCAACTTAGTCAAAGGTAGGGCTATGGAACTGAAGTTCTTAATGAACCTTCGGTAATAGCCTGCCAACCCTAAGAAACTATAGATCTCTGTCGGTGTCTTCGGTTGTTCCCATTGTAGAACAGATTCTAATTTTTTAGGGTCAACACGAATACCCGAAGCAGATATCACGTGTCCAAGGGAAGATACTTCCGGTAACCAGAACTCACATTTGCTAAACTTAGCATATCGCTTGTGTTCTTTTAGCAATGTTAGAGCCTGAAGAAGATGTTGTTCATGCTACTGAGCATCTCTACTATAGATCAGAATGTCATCTATAAAGACAACAACACACTGATCGAGGAAAGGTCGTAAGATTCTATTCATGAGTTCCATAAATGCAGCCGACGCATTAGTTAGTCCAAATGACATAACTGTGAACTCATAGTGGCCATACCTCATTCTAAAGGAAGACTTGGGCATGTCACTGTCCTTAATACGAAGTTGATGATATCCCGATCTCAAATCTATCTTTGAGAAGATAGTTGCACCACACAACTGGTCAAAAAGATCATCAATCCTCGAAAGAGGATACTTATTCTTTATTGTTACTTTATTTAACTGTCTATAATCAATGCATAACCGCATTGATCCATCTTTATTTTTAACAAAGAGTACTGGAGAACCCCAAGGCGAAGTACTCAGTCAGATGAAACCCTTCTCAAGCAACTCCTGCAGCTATTTCTTAAGTTCTACCATCTCAGCAGGCGCCATCCTATATGGTGTTTGTGCTATAGGTTGTGTGTCTGGGATCAAATTGATTTCAAAATCAATTTCCCAAGGCAGTGGTACACCTGGAAGTTCTTCAGGAAATACATCTTCAAATTCCCTGACTATAGGAACTTCAACAGGGTTAGGACTTTCCATGGTAGTATCTACCACATGGGCTAGGAATGCGTAACATCCTTGCCTCATCAGCTTCTCAGCAACCATAGCTGACACAAGACAGGTGGGTAGAATCTTTCTCTCTCCTTGAAAGATCCATGTGTTGCTTTCATCAGCAAACACAACTTGCTTGGATTCACAATCCAAAACAACCTTATACCTTTCCAAGGTATCCATCCCAAGGATTATGTCAAATCCTTGCATCTCAAGTGGTATAAGATCCACTTGAATGTGGTGTTCAGAAAAGAAAAGGATGCAGGAAGAGCATACCTCCTGTAACACAGCAGACCCTCTCAACAGAGTCTCTAGCAACAGACTGTCTGCTCTATGACTGATTGTCATATTGCAGTTACGAATCATCCTTCGAGTGATAAAGGAGTGCGTAGCACCCGGATCAATCAAAACAGATACAATGCAGGATGTAGACATATCAGAATATAACAACTTCATCTGACCTGCTACAACTCGAGGGTTGATCACTGCATCAGGTGGATTCATTGCATAGAATCTTACTGTTGCTTGTGGTTGATTCGGTGCTGACGATCCAGCTTGGGATGCTTGTCCACGTCCTCTAGCTCCTCCTGGAAACTATCTCCTCTGCGATCCTTGCTGACCCTGCCTCTGTGGTTGGGTTACACTCACTGGTCTAGCTCTGTAGTCTTTCATCAGATGCCCCATCTTCCCACATATATAACAACTTCTATCTTATTGTTGTGGTCTGGGTGGTCCTGTAACCGACATAGATGCTGAACTATGAGCCCCTTATAGTGTTAGGCTTCGTCCTCTACCTCTACTCAGTATCCACTGTGTCTGAGCACTAGGTCTAGGTGGTGGTGGTATAGGCATAGAAAATCTAGGCTTCTTGAAGTCTCTGGATGAAGATCCTTGGAACTGAGGATACATCCTCTTGTTATGGGTTTGCCTCTTCTCTGCTACGGACCTCTCTATTCTTCTGACAGACTCTACGAAGATAGCAAACCTTTATCCATTCTCTAGGGCAGAGACAGGGGTAGTCAACTCAGTGTTTAACCCCTTCTCGAAATGCCTGATCCTTTCTTCATCTATAGCAGCCATATGCGGACAGAACCGCAACAAATCCATGAACTTAGCCTCGTACTCGCTAATGTTCATCAGACCTTGCCTTAACCTCTCGAACTGAGAGATTTTCTCATCCAGGAATGTTTTAGGGAAATATCTATTGATAAATTCCCGTCGGAAGACTTCCCATGCAACCTCCACACCAGGCCTCTTCTGCTCTTCCATGGTCCACCAATGCTCGACACTCCCTTTGAGAAGATAGACAGCATGTCTAACCTTCTCAGCTTCTGGGATGTTTAGGATTCTAAAAGCTTTCTCTAGTTCGGTCAACCACATATCGGCATCTACGGGATCAGCCGTTCCAAAGTACTCGGTTGCTCCAACACGGCGAAGTCGTTCAAACGTCATGCCGATTCCTTGTCCTTCAGGTTGGGTAGGTGCCATAGGTGCAGACATGGGCATCCTATCTATTATGTGTGTCATGGCAGTCATAAACTGCCCAAACATGGTCTGGACGGCTGGATTCCCCATGTCAGTTGGATTGAACTGGGGTGGCTCAGGTATAGGTTGTTCTATCTCCTGGTTCCTTGTACCTTCTCGTGGTGCAGCAACGCTACTCTCAGCCACATATTCCTCATGTGGTCCAGACATCCTTAACTTATCTTCTTCTCCTGAGGAGCAGAAGACACTATTAGATATACTGGAAAACACTAAGAATAGACTCGACACCCTAAGTCCTATGTCTCTGTAGACTTAGCGAACCTAGAGCTCTGATACCACTAAATTGAGACGACCCGTCGCGGAAAACGAGATTAACTAATGCGGAAGCAAATTATTAGCTGCGGAATAATGAAAAATCACTGAATTTTAAAACTTTCTGGAAAAAGAACTTTAAACCATAACTCCTTTATAAGAAAACAAGGTAAACTATTTACATCATAGCTTGACATTACATCTCTGTGATTACATACATCCATTGCCTTATTATTTGAAGAAGGCAAGATACAAAATCTCGAGGCACTAAGACGAAAACCTCATACCTACTGACTCCTAGGACCTAAGAGTACAGAGACGACATAGGGCATACTATCTATGAGACTTGATAGTCAGTATCTCCACCTAAGATTCACTGCTGCCCCTGGTGTTGCTGCTGATACTTCCCACCCTCGGATTGGTTCCTCCATCCTCGACGTCCACCTAAAAATTCGAAACCCACAGGGGTGAGACAATTGAATAGTTGTCCCAGCGAGAGTTATAACTCTCCGCCAGAAGCTTTGTTATAGAAATAAAGGATTAACATAAGCAATATACTCTTTAAGACATTCAACCACAAATTTGGTATTAAGTAAGACAACATTTACTTAAGCAATTATTTCAATAAGGAAAATGAAGAACATGTATACTAATCACATGGCTAGAATATTACAAACAATGTAACATCAATCATTGTTTATCGTAGTTCAACCTAAGCAGTTATGCTACACGGCTGATTATGATTTTCAATCATTATTATGCCCTGCAGAGATGAGGTATACCGCTCATACTCCAACCGATCACTACTAAGTCACATCGGTATCATACATAGGTCATCAAAAGAGCCGGATTCTTATGACCTCATCTTCCTCAGTCAGTGTGAGGATCAACATGCAGGACATCTCGTGTCTCTGCTACAATAGCTTACCAGGGTATTCTGGCACTTCGCTATTAGAGTCACAGTGGCGTTCTGTACTCTCTTCGTCATCGAAAGATCTCTTGTTTATCTCTCATCGATGCGGCATTAAACATTCCCTCGAGAGATTAGTGATACATCATCCCGGCATAAACATATAGTGAAGGGTTGATAGATTTAAGATACATCTACATCAATTCCTACACTAGGACGTAAGGATATTCACGTCCATAATCCCCCACATACTCAAAAGTATGTGATCCAGGAGTCCCCTTAGGAAAACCTGTTTCACCATCATTTGGCTTCTGACAATGATGGATCTATGATCAGGGCTCTACATGGTATGATTATACTTGATTATTTAGGTACATTTCAGCATTCTTTTAGCATCAAGCATGTTTCCAAGCATTTAACTATTAAAACACTACTATAAAAGAAGAATACTAAAGGTATCAAGTTTAACTCACATCCGTTATCATATGGATATTAATTCTTAACCATTTCATCATATGATTCAGGAACATGGTTATTCAAACCCTCAAATTATCATAACACTTGCTACCAAGTGACATATAAGCATCAAGTCATCTAACAACATGACCATGATTGAAGCAATGTATATACTTTTCACATATCATTACTCTAAAAGCTTATAATTGTTTTCAAGGAATATGACATCATAACTCTTACCTGGCTATGATCACCTCATAATATCAACCTGCATGACTAATACAATTAAGGACATGCATATATAACAGTCTTAGCATAATACCAAAACTTTTCAATTTCTTTATAGGACACCATGGCCGTGCCACCTTGCACGGTCGTGCAAAGTAAAGCTACCACGGTCGTGCTCCCTTGCACGGTCGTGCAAAGTAAGGTTACCACGGCCGTGCTCCCTTGCACGGTCGTGCTACAGAAGATCACTACATGATTCATATTTATATATATGTATTCTAATCTTTCATCCTTTCAACTTGATTAGGTCACATCAACCCTTCAATCAAGTACATACAACTATGTTTAACATAGTGTATCAAGCTATTAATCCTATAAGCAATTAAGAATTCTCCCTTTAATTGGTTCTAATCACTTAGGTATTATTAGGGTTTCAACCTTTGTACCTTCATTGATTATCATTACTAATCATTATTGGATCAATAGAACATTCATCATCTTAATTCTCAAAGATTCAATCACATTGGACCTCCACTTCATAAGGTATCCAATTGAACTAGGGTTTCCAATGTTGATTCCTTCAATCATTGAATTCATGGAACCAATCATCAATTGGACCTATACTCATACTTCAAATGAGTTTAATAGGTCAACCTTCAACTGATTTGACCCTCAATTTACCCTTAATTGATCTTCAATTAGGGTTTAAATCAATCGAATTAGGGTTTGGAATCAATAACCCTTCAACATATTTCAGTGTGGGTCTAATTGACTTGAACCCATTGAACCATCATTCAATTTGGACATGACCTGACCCCAAACGGTCTTGGGATCGTTTGGATGACCTCCAAACAGTCTTGAGACCGTTTTCCCATCATATCATCAAAATCTAAGTCAACCAATTAAGGTTTGGATCATTGGATTGATCACCAAATCAACATTTGATTGCAAATCAACTTGGTACCTTTAGACCTTCAAACACCTAACTATACTCAACCCTAGACCTCCAAACGGTCTTGGGTGACCCCCAAACAGTTTTGAAACCGTTTGGATGAGCTCCAAACGGTTTTGAAACCGTTTGGCTCATCCAACCTTTGGATTCTAGTGAAATTCCATTGGGGTGTGATCCATTGAGTTGATAATCAAATCAACACTTAATTGCAAAATGATTTGATACCTTTGGACCTTCAATTGGTCAACTATACTTAGCCCCAGAACTCCAAACGGTCTTGGGTGATCCCCAAACGGTTTTGAAATCGTTTGGGTGATCCCCAAATGGTTTTGAAACCGTTTGGGCTAATCAAGCCAAAACATCAAATTAACTCATTGGAATTTCAGCACTAATTTCAATTAGGGTTTGCCCAATTGATTAGCCTTCAACTCATGATTCCTTGAGAATTAACCCCTAAAATGTGGTGAGTCATTAACCAACATAATTTGGAATAGGAATCACAAACAGTCAATGCTTGGTCAACTCACTCAAACGGTTTTGAAACCGTTTGCCCAAAAAGTTCAATTAATCAAGCTGAAAAATCAGCACTTAATCCAATTAGGTTTGCCTAATGGATTAGCCTTCAACTGAAGATTACTTAGGAGTTAACCCATCAAATGTGGTGAGTCATTATCCAACATAATTAGGAACAGGAATCTCAAACGGTCAATGCTTGGTTAACTCTTTCAAACGGTTTTGAAACCGTTTTCCCAAAAAGGTCAAGTTAATCAGGTTGAAAATCAGCACTTAATTCAATTAGGTTTACCTAATTGATTAGACTTCAACTCACGATTCCTTGGGAGTTAACCCATAAAATTTGGTGAGTCATTATCCAACATAATTAGGAACAGGAATATCAAACGGTAAACGCTTGGTCAACTCACTCAAATGGTTTTGAAACCATTTTCCCAAAAAGGTCAAGTTAATCAGATTGAAAATCAGCACTTAATTCAATTAGGTTTACCTAATTGATTAGCCTTCAACTCACGATTCCTTTGGAGTTAATCCCTCAAATTTTGAGGGCTATCAACCAACATAATTGTTAACAGAAATATCAAACGGTCAACCCTTGGTAAACTCAAACAAACGGTCTTGGAGACCGTTTTCTCCAACTGACCTTGTGAAACTGTTTGCCCTTCAAACGGTTTTGCAAACCGTTTGCCCCAAATGGTTTTGCAAACTGTTTGGCCAAGGGGGGGGGCAAGACCGTTTGCTAAAGTAGCATTGGCAATCACGCCCATATTCTTCTACCTCCAGATCAAGGTCTGTTCTTCATGATTTTAGTTGCAAGAAAGCAAGGAAGGATGGGGGGAAGAAGGACAAATTACTTTTGCAAGAAAGAAAGATGCATAACAAAGTTTAAGGGTTTAGAATTATAAAACCCACCTTAGAACCAGATTTAGAGATCAAAGATTAAAATCTTTAATGGTGGCTAGAGCTCCACAGGTAGTCCAAGGTTCCTTCTTCAAGAATTGGTTGGAAAGGATGGCTAGAAAGAAGAACTAAGTAAGAAAAACTAGCAAACCAACCTTGCAACATGATTTCCTCCATGAATTCGAGCAAGGTGATGATCAAAGCTTACCTAGAACTGCTTGGCCGTTCTCCTCTTCTCCATAGCTCTGTCCTAAGTCGGTCTAAGCAAGGGGATAAGAAGGGAAGTGAAGGAAACGATCCTTGCTAAGTGAGAAAAGGTGTATATATACTTTGGGTGAAATTCCAACATAAGGACAACTTGTTTCTCTATTTCTCATCTAGGTCCTTCCCTTCTTCTAAGACAAGTTTCTCCCTTCCATACTTAAGAAAAACTCATCTTAAACCCAAGGTATAAAGGTGAAAAAGTGAACTTCTTACTAAGTTGCACATATAGAAGGGTTATTAGGCTTATAACTTGATTATTTAATTTATAAGGGTTATCATTCTTATTTGATTATTCAATTGAAGTGCCCTCTTCATCATTATTACTCAAAATGATGCCATGAGTCATAAAAGATACTATAGAAGGTGTATTTTACAAGTTTCACCCCATATTTTGGGTAAATTGCACTTTACACCAAAACTAGGGTTTTAAGTACAAGGATTGCTCCACAAGTTGCATCTTGGTGCCCAAACTTGGAGAATCCATCATACTTCATCATATTAATTCTTATGATGTCTCAACACCAAAGGAACATCTTAACATGTGCAATTTGCAAGTTAACCCCTTTTAATTGGGTAATTTGCACATAAGTCCCTATTAAAAAAACAATATTATAACATTGTTCAAAAAGAGCAGAAATAGAATTATATGTTCTTCAGAAGCTTTAATTACATACCAAAAGATAATCACAAGTATATAATTACATAATTAAGCAAAACACCTAGGGTTAGTTCATAACCCAGGTCAGGGATGTTACAAGGATCTAGAGGAACAAGCCATAAACTTCTACACGTCTCTATACAACAAAAGGTTTGAGAATGACATTGAAGAGGAGGAACTGGAGTGGAGGTTCAAGCATAGTAGTACACATAATAATATTCTCACAAGAAGAACTAATGAATAGGAGGTCAAAGATGCAGTATGGAGCGTTGGTAGCAATAAGTCCCCCGTGTCAGATGGATTTAATGCTTTTATTTTATAAGAAGACATGGGATATCATCAAGGATGATTTGATTGCATATGTTAGCTAGTTTCTGGAAGGAGGGAATATGGTGGGACAGGTGAATCACTCTTTCTTGGTTCTCATCCCAAAGAAGAAGGTTACCTACTCTCTCGCTGCTTTCAGACCTATTGCATGTTTCTCGGTACAATATAAAATAATATCTAAAATCCTGGCAGCTAGATTGAGGTTGGTCCTTCCGTATCTTATAACTTTAAATCAGGGAGCCTTTGTGAAGGGAAGAAGCATTAGTGACTGTGCTTTATTGGCCAGAGAGTTTTTGTTGGACTACAACATCATGAGAGGGAGTAGGAAAGCCTACTTAAAACTGGATGTTTCTAAAGTCTATGACAGTGTGAGGTGGGATAAATTATGATGGATTATTAAATAGATGGGTTTCAATGAACAATGGATCTGTTGGATGAAGTAGTGTGTGGGAACTACTAGCTTCTCTATTCTGGTTAATGGCACATCTGTAGGTATGTTTAGGGGAGGCAATGGGCTGATCCAAGGGGACCTCCTATCACCTCTCCTATTTGTTATCGTCATTGATTACTTCACATAAAAAATACAACAAGCTGAAATAAAGAAAGAGATCAAGCCTTACACAGTTCATGGCCTGAAGGTAATGACCCATCTAATTTTTGCAGATGATGTGTTAGTTTTTATAGAAGCTAAATAGTATTAGTTTTTATAGAAGCTAAATAGTACTCTCTAATGAATCT